>NNCF01127991.1:86472-126941 GCA_002313205.1 Laupala kohalensis
CGGGATGGCGCAGTCGGTAAGCGCATGAGCGCGTAGAGCTCAAGGTCCCGGGTTCGAATCCCGGTCCCGTCTACCATTTTCATTCGACGTAACATGATTAATCTGTTACCTGGCGGTGAGGTTCACCGCAATCTAGGAGATTTCAATAATAATAATAATAAACTGCAGCCACTGATGACAGTGTGATGTCAAAGATATAATAACAATAAAAGATGTAGTCACTCGGTGTTTGAAAAATCAGCAGTGCAAGTTCGAAACGAAGGGGCAAGTCGTTGTGATTATGTAGAATTCCTAGATATTAATTACATAAGCGGAAGGAAAAGGGAATAGTTCGCACGTCTTCTCTATTTTGTACTATTATTGCAGCTGACTTGCCTCCGACAAGAAATATTGTCAAAATGTAATGCAGAGAAATATTGTACCGCACAAAAAAATCGCATGATAAAAACGCATTTTGTTTTCTCCTCAAGCAAAGAGTCATAGCTATAGACGTTTCTCCTATAATGTTAAATAATTTATCTATTTCAGTAACACATGTTTATATCAATTCAAATTACACCAGTAAATATTATTAAATTTCAAGATATTTGGTTTAAAAATGTAAAACGCAGTGTCATGCTACTTTCAATAATAATTAATTAAATACAAAATTACTGCATACGTTTTATTCTTATTATTCATAGTAGTACTATTGTATCTGTACTTAACCTTATCGTGGCTGCGTATATTATCTCTAAAATCCATTCCCAGTCGAGGATTTCACTGATTTTCCTTTTTTCTCCCGGATTGGAATCGGTGGGATCGTCCCGTGTTCGCTTCCTAAGAATTCTCTCCATATCCTTCTCGATGTCACATGCAGATTTTAACAACATTTTTCTGACGATAAGTTATTTATATTTTCAAGACATTTAACATCGGAAAATCTCCCAAGATCTGAATATTTGTAACTTTAAATCATTTGAAACGATATATTGAAAGGACTCATTTTTAACTGGTGTTAAAAAATTGAATGCTGCCTAGTTTGACTGAGCTATGACTCTTCCCATGCAGAAAAAACCGAATTGTGTGAAATGTGCCTCAGAGAGAGAGAGAGAGAAAGAACGTAGTTCGTGGAATGAATGGGAACGAAACATGTGACACTTGTAACGAGTGCAAACGAATGGAAATTGTTGGAACCCGGCCTTCACGTGTGCCATTTCCACCCTGATCCCCTTCGTACCAAGTTACTGGATTTGACATCTTTGAAGGTATGCAACACAGTAAATAAGCCCCGCCAGCGATTCTAACTGAATTTTATTGGACATCGTCTACGCTTATTGTGTTTCGTATAATGAATTGGACGTTGTCTACGGACCCTCCGCTCGTCTCTCTTTATTTCCACATTATCTCCTCTACATCTGCTGCTCTTCAATATTCTGTCCTCGTTCTTTAAAGAGAACCACATATTGCATTCTCTTTTTAAAAAAGCATACATTTGCATGTTGTTGATTTTTATATGCGACGCTGAAATGTTTCGGTATTAAAAATTGACATATAATCGTTCCTAAATTTGTTGGGTTAAATTAAATTTAACAATTTGTGGGCATCTAATGATATTCCATACCATGCCGAGAGGACTGCTTTCGTGAATGCAATGCTGTACACTGGAAATTCCCATTTCAACATTTCGAAGGAAATGACCGGTAATTTCTATACATTTCGGTACATTATATAGTTCCTTTATCATTCTCCATATTTTATAATATTCAAGAATACGTCAGTAAAAAATGTAATACTTTCCCTTCACTTGATAACAATAGATGGTACAACACAATGGATAACTCGTTCAGGAAAAAACACATGAGGATTACATAAATTTACTTAATGCGGTAATCAGCACAAACACACACTGTATTGAAGGCACAACTTTATCAATTTTTCAAAAAAAAAAAAATGTCATAGCGTTGGCAAATATATAACTTCCAATCTATTTATGAACATTTAAAAGGTTATTTATAAAACATTTCGTTAATAAAAGACTTTGGAGACTACATACAGAACTATGAAAACTTGAGCAAACTCACTTTGAAACGTTCTTGCGACCGTATATAAAATGTAAATATGATTAAATTAACTCTTTTTAATAATAATAATAATAATAAATTTATTGTCAAAAAAGCAGTACACACTGCGTATGACCACGTGGAGGACAATAAACTAATTTACTCTCCGGAAGCAAGCAAGGGACCATCCCATCAATTCCGATCAAGGGCTCTAAGGCAGAGGCGGATTCAAAAATTTCAGCAAAAGTTCCTAGATAAGATAAAAAGTTAGCTGCGAGTTATAATACATATATAATGTCAATATGTTTGTAATTTAACGCAAATATGTTTGTAAATTTACATGTACAAGTTATTATCGAACTATAGATTATTCTGAGTATAGTGTTTAAAAATCATAAGAGTTGAAAAAACACTAAATTCACGATTTATTGTTACAATAAACACGCCCTTAGACAAAGCCTAGAGAACTAGTATAAGAAATCCGCCTCTACCCGAAGGAAAAACGGAGAAAAACCCGGGCCAGGATGGATTTTTAATTGAGCAATTCTCAATTCTCGTTAAAGAGAAGAATGTTTTTTTTCGAGTGGCACTGAACAAAATCAACTACTTTCATAACAGCCAACACTGCACCACACATCTCTAATTTTTGTATCCCAAACTATGGACGTACAAATTCTGGGGGCAGTAAGATTGACTTTTCATGATACTTTTGTACTTACCTTCATTTTATAACTGAAAAATATCGCCAAATCAAACACGAATCCTTTAATTCCCTCAGTTCTCTTAATTTTTCCCCTCATTCACTTAATGAATAACATTTTGTTATTACCTGTCGCAAAATAACTCGGAAGATGGTATACACATCCCTTGTACCAACTTAAATACTAACTCGAAAAAATAACAAGTTTATATGTAAAACATTAATTCCTTAAAATGTAATCATTCTTTACATTAAAGTACTTCATTTATTTTTCTCATTTATTATATTCTCCTTTTGTAGTTGCATCATATATACTCATATATGAACTTTTGTTTCAATTTTTTTAAGAAAATACATACTGAGAAAATTCTATTGTTTAAAATATGCAACACTTGTTTGATGACAATTTCTAAAATCTTTGAATTATGGTGAATAGATAACACGCAGTTACTTGAGATAATCTCAAATAGTATACAATACAGTCCCACGAGATCTTTCAAATATATTGTTTGTACACACGAATCTTAAAAACCTAAAACTGAATTCTGAAGTCGAGCCATATTCAAGTCTCGAGCCTAATTTATATTCCGTGACCTATAATCAGTATCTACGTTGCATCGAAAAAGTAGAGATGGACAAAAAGCGATCATTTGACCGAATGGAATCAGTGATATGTTCAAATTTTATTTTTATTCATCTTAGGTATCAGTCAAATGAAATTTTCTAAGTCCATTTAAAATATTTTATCCAATATTCTGTAATTTATTTAATATAAATTGATTACCTATACTTATAAAAGTGAATTCTATAGAATGTCTGTGATATGGAAATCGAAAAAAAAAAATCTACGGAATTGTTTGAAATTTCAAAGGACCTTTCTTAAGGGTTATTGAAGTAAAATGCAAAGTATAAATATTGATGGATTATAAGAGTAGAAAAAAATTAAAACTGGCTGCTAATCTTCACTTGCATGACTGTTGACAATGAAGCACACTAATGTGTCGCTTCACGTTACGTGAAGCGAACTTATAATCTAATGGAACGCATCGGATCAAAGTGACCGAATCGTAGGTGCAAAACTATATCAAGGCTATGGAGAACATCGTTTATAAGTACGTAACCTGATAGTGAAGTGAAAACCAAATAATTCAGTGGTCTAGCAATGAGCTTTGTGCATTAAGCGTTCAGTGTAAAGTGTATTTTCTCTCCGCCTAGTTTTTAAAATAATTACGTACAAATTAACGTTGTTAATTACGTACAAATTAACGTACAATACCGAAAACTGCGTATATTTTTAAAGGTTTTCTTCGTGGTACATAATTTTTTGAAACTAACAAAAATGAAAATTCAATATCATGAAAAAAGGGAAACTAACATGTGAACTAAGAATGTTATATGATCATCCCTGGCCACGCCGGACAAAATGAGCTCGTATCCCATGATAAAAAAGAATTCAAAGAAAAAGTCTCGAGCACAATCACATAAGCCGAACTCAATAAACTGGATGGTAGAACTAATTAAACTCGTTAAATTTTATGGGTCTTACTATTTTTAATTACACGGTGTTTACTAACGAAACCGGGCAACGTCGTCCGGGAATTTCTACCGGCCTTCCCCGCCGCTTCACTCAATGTCACGTGGTTTGATATCACCACAGAAACCGCTTCATACCTTCACGCCTATTCTTGGTGACGCTAACCTGCTGTTACAAGTATTGGGATTTTACGAAAAACTCAATTTCCATTCGCAAGTAATGGGTTAAAATATAAAATTATTAGCTGTCTCGACCGTTTCACACTATTTCATTAAGTTTGATAAATAACAATTTAACTATAGATATAATAATGCCTAAACCTTCAAACATACAAGCATTCATTTCATATATTCAATTTCTTATGTTAAAATTAAGCAAAAAAAAAATAGTTTCAATTTTCACTAACTGAATTTCTCAATTTTCACAAAAGATGATGAGTAAGTTCCATGGAAGCATATTGCAATTTAGAATGTTGTTAGCGTTTGATCAATAAAGTGCCGGAACACATCTTCAAAGTTTTCCGCAGTCCCTAACTTTGTTAATTTCCGCGGTTGGCGAATACTGTTAATGAAATGCTAGTCATTCATATCCCGTTTTAACGAAGACTACGACAGGCGTTAGCCTCCAGCAAACCAAGAAAAATTAAGTTGAAATTTGTTCCTGATTTGTTTCCTTGAGATTTCTTTCGTCAAATCCATTTTCGACAACTTTCTTCAAAAAGTAGAATTAACTTTAAAAATAAATTCTACTTTTAGTATTTTTAGTTAATATCTAGATTTATCATAGTTTCTTCTTTGAATGTTAAATAACTATTACAAAAATCCACTTTAAAATTTCGTGTAGAGACGCTACATGAGTGATTATTTCAATGGTTATTCTTACCAATGTGAAATATTATGCACATATATGCCTTATGTGAATAAACCATCAGTATTGTTAAGCATTTTTGAACCTATTCAATTCATTATTTCAAGAAATTATCATGTTAGAAAATTCGCGAAAATGTATTATTTATGCAATCAACTCGTTCCTTAAATATATATATATATATATTGAAACCCTTCGATTCATATTTACTTTTTTATAACCAAAGCGTCTAATCTAAGGAATAATATACAGTGAGGTGTAAGTACAAGTCACTAATCCCAGTGGAGTGTTCAATATATGTTTTAAGATGCACATTGATCATAAACGTCATAAAGAAAAAAAATGTTCGATATTCACATCGTGGGTATTGGGTTTGGTTTTGAGTAAATTATGAGGTAAAGACATGTGATTGTTCTTTGAAAATGTATATGATAAGATGTTTATGAGTTTGTATTTTATATGTAAAATATAAAGATACACATCAAAATATTGGTCGGAAAAATGAAGAAACTAATATGAAGGGATATGTCTTAGAGGAAAGGAGATGAACCACATGAAAAAAGTAAAAAGAAGGGAAAGATAATGTATACTACAAGGATTATATATGGAAGAATATGTTAAATATGGACAAATTTTCAAGTATGAATTAAGTATTTAAATATTGTTTGAGAATTGTTGATGTGAATGCATATTAATTGTAAAGACAAAGTTGCAGATAAGGTGATCAATGCCAAATCAAATGAAAATAAAATAATTCAAACCACCATTAATCACGATATTTTGAAACGGAGCGAATAGGGTATTGGAGAGGTTCCGTTAGAAAGGTCTTTGGATTTATGTGTGAGCGGGGGAAGAGAATATCGATTAGAAGGGGGACAAAGTGATTTAAAGAGACACTCGATTACGTGATGGATCTATGGGAAAAGATAATTTTATCTCAAAAAAATTACTCCGATTATACTCTTATTAACTAGGTTGCCCCGCTAAATTTTATTCCAACCAGCCACTGTAGTATTATTGCGATTTTGGATAAATTTGTAAAATATGAATATGTAACAAACTATTGTAAAATATGTATCCCAATTTAATGCAAAGTATGGTTACACGCATTATTTATTTAAGTTAGTGAGTTGTTTAATCAGAAAGGCCAGTATTTTTCTTTCACTAGTGTATTACGAACTAAACTAATTCAATGATATTATCTATGCCGATTATTTTAAAGGAAATGCCATTATATTGTATTATCACAATCTACGACTATTTTCTGGACGATTTGACAGAAAAACCGAGAAGAAATATTAATATAAAAATTAACAGAGTTTAAAATGATGTGTATTATACTGCCTATAACATTATTCTAGAAATATAAAGCTAATTAAAATATCTCCCTTTGAAGCCTAACAAATTTTTAAGTTGTTTTACACTAAAACAGCAATTTTCTTTTAAAACTCGAATCATAAGATCAACTACTAATTATTCTTGAAGTAAACAATTTGTTTATCCACAACGTTTCCGGGTAATTTATTTATTGGGCACTTGATAATTTTTCTCTTAAGGTATTGATTAACAAATGATTCATGTTAATTAAGGAGTAGCATTTGTACTAACAAATTCAACGTACATTTCTCAAGAAAGTAAAGTATTGTAAAAAGTAAAGTTTTACAATACGTATGTACAATACATTAGTAAACTTTGGATGAAGTTTTTAAATATCCTTATAGGAAGATAGTTCGTTTATAAAAGTGTGTAACATGGTACAATCTTAGCAAAATTTGATGCACCATTATAAATGTTCATGTGTCGTTAATTATCTAAAATATTGTGTAAAATTCGTTGAAAACCAGGAATATAAATTGCGTTACCGATTTAGCGTAAAATATGACTTTAAAAAATGTCGTATTAAGCACAATGTTTACACAAAATCCTAAATCTTCACATAAATTTGGAAAGTACAATTTGTATTGCAAGTATTTCATTTTATGGATATTTTTATGGTAGTTATCGGAACCATAAATATTTAAGTAGAAGCTAATGTAAAACCTTTTAAAACGGCGGCAAACGGATATTGGAAAGTACTGACTTATCCCGCTCTTTATCCATCTTTCTGATATATTGGAAAACTTTTTTTCAGACCGTTATAGATTTCCTATCCGCAGCTTTCTGCTTCATAGCATGAATTTAGGAAGTTGCAATCGACTGGAAACGTAATATTTCCTTCTCTGTAGGTAAGGAAGGTATATCTGGGAAGGTCGTAATCTCACTTTTCTAAACAAATCAAGATCTTGGGATCATTCGGAGTCGAGTTGAAGAGACTTGTGTTCCATAACAATTATGGAATTGAACGAACTACATTACGTATTATTTATTCATTAGAAAGAAACAAGGCTAAGCCATTTTCGTTGAACGAAAATTTTTCTTTCCAAATACAAACGGGAATCGCCCTGACTTCCTTTTACCGTCGGCTTATTTTTTTAATTTTTTTTTCATGAGGGAAATGATGATAGTCACCATGCGTTAAATATCCTGTTTTAAAATTTTTCTGTCTTCCTAAAAGATAATTTAAATCACTGGAACGCCATCATGGCCAGTGAATTTGTCACGGGATCTTTTGAGATTAATTAATTTGTTTAACAAAATTTTGTTAATTTGTTTAACAAAATTAATTTGTTGAACAAAAAATTAAATTGATCAATTTTTCTCTGCTTTTTTTAGAATTAAAAGTTAAATCTTGGAGTAATTGTCACTTAATGGTTAAAAGAATGGGTTGAAAAGTTAATGAACGTGAATATGATAAATGGAAATAAGATGTTTTTTTTTTACATTTTTTAGCGAAGCAACGCTAGCAGAGCAGCGGGTACTCAACTAATACTGGATAAAATTCAAAAATAAACATTCATTAATATAAATTAGAAGTGCAATTCACAGAATTGTATTTTGGACACGTATTACAAATTATGGTGTTTATTGAAGAATAGCCGCTAAAACATTTAATTTTTCGGTGTCGCTTTCATAGGTCTAGAGTGGTTTAAAAACCGGCGCATTTACTTTAGTGCTGAAGCATTCTAAAGTGATTATGACCATCCATTGACAAATGATATTTTAATTAATTTAACTACATATTTCTTGTGGAGGCTGAAATTAAAGAGCGTATATTTTTTGTATAGACGAGAGGTTAGCATCTTGGGTACTAAGTGTACGCTTTGATTTATTTATCGCCTGACCGATGTTACACGGGGAAATAATTGATGGTTCACACACATAGGACTGCATTCAATATTACTTTGCCTTAGGGGCTATCTGGACTTTTGACAAGCTGAAATGTGGTGTGTTATTGAAAATGCCAGTCATCCCATCGGACATTCACGGCCGTGTAATTTTCTATGGAAAGAAAGAAAAAACTTGAAAGCATGAGGAATTGCCTGAAGGATGGGCTTTACAATGCACCGTTAAATTTCCATTGTGTGTTGGTCGAGAAATTGCTCGAATACTTTCCTTTCAGAATAAAATTCTTTTGCCATGTTGAAAGATTAAACTTACCTATGCCCGAAATACTTTTTTGCACTGAGTATCCACTATTATATCAATTATCTCTGTTAGATTGAAAGACATTTACCATTTTAGACGTGGTTGTTATTTTTAATTACACGTGTTATTGCATTGTTAAATTTTAGAGTAAATAAGTCTTTAACTATTAATAACAAATTAACTGAAAACAATATCAAAAAATGACCTACGGTTCATATTTTAAAATTTAAATTATTTCATTTAAAACCATGTTAACAAAGATCTTCTTTGATAATTTAAAATTGTAACAATATTAATAATACTAAGTGCTTGTAGCGTCGCTCGGGGTAATTGTAGGATTTTTTAACTCAATCCCTGGTGAATGTTAATTGTTCCTACTACAAAGATATTACGTACGTGACTCTTCGTCGATTGTGTGACATTTCTTTGTCTATATTGACCATATCATTAAATAGAAAATTTCCTTTGTTTTTTATTTGCTTTGTTTTCTTTGTTTAAGACATAAATGGTGAGTCTATGTGTCCGCCACATAGCGCAAAGACGTAAATGGGAAAAGCTTCTACAACTTAAAGTTTGCGAATTACAGGAGGATTCCAAAAAGGCAATACTGCATTTTTTCAATTTCAATATCAATTAGTAAAAATGTTTCAATTTTTAAGTGTTTCTCAGTAAATAGAACCGCGAAGCATAGAAATCCAAAAGCACAGAAAAGGCTTAGAGCTGCAAAATTCGGCATACACGTGTTCCACAGTGGGTCTTAGTGCACCACCAAGATTCTTCAAATTCAATTAAAATCATTTTTATTGAGCTACTATCTACCCCGCAGTGGTTGCAATAGGAATGTTCTAGACTCATTACATTCAAACATACAGGATGTTTCTGTACTCCGCGTACAGGGGAGGTAGAATTTAAAAAAATGCCGGGATTTCGGTCCACAGCATTCAACAGACTGTATTCCAAATCGGTTGTTCGTGTTGGTCGCACCCGCCCGGTGTCCTGCACTGGAACTCAGAAGGATCCACTGAAGGAAATGTTCGCTTATGTGCATCAGAACCTTGTGAACGTGGATAGGCGCTTGTGGTTAGGCGGAAGAGCAGACCTCAATCTGAGTCTCGCCACTAATAATGTCATTTATTTATTTATTCTGTCTTGTGTCCTTGCTTCGTCTTTATGTCTGTATCACTTGAGGGTGGGACTTTTTACCTGCTTTCCTATGTGATTCTGATTCCTAGTGATGTTCTTTTTCTTTTTTTTGTGGGGCTTCAGGGCACAGTCTACGTCAAAGTCAATAGAGCCCTTGATGTTTTCTACTTCCCTCCAAGTTTGTACATGGAGTTCAGAAACACTCTGTATATAAGAGGGTATATCCATAATACTGATCCATGTTATGTTTTTCTTGCCATTACAGGTGCTGTTACATAGGTTACCACATCATAGCAGAACTTTAATACTGCTTTAAAGATTCCGCCCGTAGTTCTCCTGTTGTGAACGCATATAATGCCTATCATTCACAGAGTTAACGAGTTAGTAAGTAATAATTAACACTAGTTCAGTTGAATTTGGTTTCGTTGTTTAAGATGTTACATATATTATCTAAATGAACCCGATCGAATAATTCTTGCAAATAGTAAAAAACAATATCTTTTACATATTCTGCTTTTTAATATATTCTACAATAGAAATCAAATCATATTCACAAAACCGTACGTTCTTTCCAAGTACGTACTTTAAAAAAAGATAAAAGTGTATCTTTGTGTAAACATCTCTTTTCTTCCAGTCATACTTAACCAAAAATGAGGTAACATTACGAAGATAATTTCCCTCTGGACTGAGCAAAATCTTACATTAAAACAAAGTTGTATTTTTTTCTATCAATTAATTTCAAATAAAAATTAACCACGAACAATCTGTTGCCTCTAAAATGTTTGGATTATTAAAAGAGATATTTGAAAGGTATCTTGCTTAATTCTTTTTCCACTACTCATAATAAGATATGTGAGTTAACACCGCGCCATTGGAAGAGAAAAGGGAAAGGTGAATTGTACATGGCGTTATTCGGAATAAACGAAATCTACTGAAAAGTCTTATGTGAGACAGAACACTCACCCAGAAAGCGTTTTGCTGCAGGCAGGGGTGCGAGGTCATCGTAGTCAGCGGCCAGCAGATCCCGGCGCCGGCGTCCTTGGCGACGCAGCGCCCCCAAATGACGTTTGCCTTCTTCCGTCCATGAATTGTCTACAGGTCCCCACCTGCACACGTGTCTAAGTAAAACAGTGTTCCAACATTCTTTACATACTCTGTTTTCTAATATATTCTACGATGGAAATCAAAGCACATCCACCAAACCATTCGTAGAGTCTACTCAAAGAGAAATGTATATGTGAGGTTGATCGGATATTAAATTCTCATGGAATATCATATATTGAAATAAAAATTATAGTGTCCTTATTTCCTTGATCTCATATCTGTATTAACAAACATTAATAATAATATAAATTTAAAAATGGCAAAATCAAGCAAAAATTGAGATCTTCAGGATCATCTTTAGATCGCACGTAATTAAACCAATAAAACATCTTCTTACAATAATCCTGGTTTTTAAACGTTGTTAAAATTTCAAATATGAGGATTCCTAATGGACAAAAACTACTTTTGAAACAAATAGAGATATTTTGAAAAAATCATAAGAAAATAAATGTGTAGGAAATGTCATGAGTACATGACATTATAGGAAGTTAAACCATTCTAGTTCTAAGATTAGACAGACACCAGTTAGTTCCTCCGTAGCCAGCTGATCAGGCAAATCTTGAGTGAGGCAAGGCTTCAGGAAGCGAATGTATTCCTCATCAAATAAGTTCTTGTTGATGCTAAACTTAAAAACAAATTTATTTAATTGAGATACAAGCATTGCATGAACTTTGCAGCAGAATGTTAGCTATGTGCCAGTCAAACGATTCTGTGAGTGGTTTGAAGTTTGGCTGCAAGGTCGCGTAACAAACATTGCAAGAATTCGTTTTGAATCAATTTAAATGGTGAAAGAATGTGTTTTCTGATAAGGAGATGAAGTTTTTGTATACACACTTAAAGGGTTATTTTTGCTCTAATATTGAATGGGCGGAAATATTGCCAGAAATGATTTTAATTACACGTTTTTTGTTTAAATGCCAGAATGTTCGTCGTTCATAAGTGGGATGACGCTAAGAAGGACTTACGTAAAGAAAGTTGGTGAAATACAAAAGATGATGATCGCCACGCGAGGAAAAAGACTTTATGATATATTCAACTTGACTAATCAACATCTTTATGTAATACCTTTAATACAGCCTAGAAAAAGATTTACAAGTCAGAAAAAGCGAATCAAAGAGAAACACATAAATTAATATAGACAGTGAAAACACTGTTTTGATCGCGGATGAAGTACACTAACTACTATTATGTGCTACTAGGAGAATGGTGCAATAGTGCTCGGTTCGTGAACAGCGTGGACCTACCAGCCCAGAGGAGGAGTCTCTAAGGGCCTGTCTAACGCCTCCAGAGCCTCCAGAGTCTCCAGAGTGTCAGGTAACGGTGGAGGAGACGCTCGTTTCTCAGAGTTGGAGGTCAACATATCGTTTTTCTTGGCTCCCGCATACCTATGGAGAACACATACTTCTAAATAAAATTTGTTTTTAATAAAATAATGTACATGAAGATAGGCAACAGCTCGGTTCTCTGTGGTTCAAGTGAAAAGGCGTATCCCCGATGTGTTGTGTTGTTTAATAAAATGGACATAAACTCATTTATACATGTGGTAAGAGTGGTTGAATAATATGAAAGAAAAATTTGAATGTTGTAAAGCTTATTGAGTTATGGTAGAAATGACAGAAGATTAGAATAATTATCTCAATAAAGGCAATTCAGCGTATTTGTAATGATAAATGGAGTTCTATAAATTGATAGGAGTTGTAGCTTTTTCTAAATGTCAATGGTTTCCTACTGTGGACAAATCGATTTTTTTTTCTTTTTCGTATAGAACTGTATGAAACATTCTAAAAATTAGGTCTTAAGGTTTTAACAAATATACATTTCTGTCCTCTGGAATGTATAAAACTGCCAATTTGAAATGAGAAATTCGCATTACAAGATTGGGAAACTGCGTAGTAAGCAACCATTTCGGTAAATACTTTGCAAAAACGGCGAACGTGGTAATTGCAATTATAAATGGTTAGATGCTTAAGGAAAATCATCGCATTAAAGTTTGCACGTACGAAGTGAAGTTCAATATCTGAGTGTACGAAGAAGTTAAGTGACATAATTTTACAAATCACTATTTACTTTCTTTTTTCACTTCCTATTTCTTACAATTATATGTGCTGTTAAGATCATACATTTGTCGTAAGCTCAATGAATACACAAATACAACATAGTATTAAATTCGAATCAAATTCATCTCATAGCAAAAGCTCACACTTGAAATGTGGGGATAGAAGTGATGATTATGAATAGAATGACACGAGATAAAAGCAACTTTCACTACAATTTTAAATATATATTGGTCTTTGTGTGATTGATCTTTAACTGCATGAATTATAATTCCTTGTTATATCTTTTTGTTTCCTTCCATTTTTTAAATTATATTTAAACGGAGGCAATTAATTTACGTAAGATAACTCAAACATAGAAATCTCTTAGATTGCGGTGAACCTCGCCGCCAGGTAACAGATTAATCATGTTACGTCGAATGAAAATGGGAGATGGGACCGGGGTTCGAACCTGGGACCTTGAGCTCAAGGTCCCGGGTTCGAACCCCGGTCCCGTCTCCCATTTTCATTCGACGTAACACGATTAATATGTAACATAACTGTTAAATTTTCTAAATTTGTGCTCTCCATTTTCTTTCTCTTATCTCTCTACACCTGTATTTGCTAAAACCAAGTATCTCCGTCGAATCCCTGGTTCTCCCTGTTAAATCACCTGAGCGCAGAGAGACCTCCAGCACGTGCCAGCGCTGCTAGAGACCTCTTCTCGGGCCACGGTGCTCCGGGCCGGATCCCCTGTCGCGCCAACGCAGCCACGCCACCTCGCTTCTGCTCTGCACTGCGGTTGTCCGGCTGCGGCAATTGCCCGTTCTTCGCCAACGTCGCGATGCCCCGCTTCCACGCCTCCTATGGATACTCTCCCATTCATTCTCCACACAGCTCATTCATACTCACCGCTTGACCCATCATCATTCTCATTCTCACGTCAAGTTCTTCTGCGTTTACTCAACAAGAGGTATTTCATCCCTATCATATAAATCCTCCTCGTACCATAATACTTCTAAGTAATCCATGTGCCAGCAAACACCATGGCTTCCACTCAATCTAACTCTGTCATCACAATTCCGGTCCGATTAACTCGCCAGTGGTGCTTCGCTGAACTATATGCATCTTACGTCTCCATCTCATCTTAATCCACTACACCTCCCATTAATTTGATGACTAGGCTCCACAGAATCTATCTCCTCTGTCACGTCTGCCCAACATCATCCCCTCAAACTCGTCTCGCCTCGCTGCTTGGGTTTCGCCATGTCTCACAATGCCAGTTCCGCCCATCTAATTTATTCTATCGTGTCTCGCCCCGCCCAAGCCCTCTCTCCCTGACTCCGTCATGACCCGTCATGTTTCACTATGTCGTGCGCAGCGTACGGCGCGCATCCCACTAATCTTGAAACCCTTCGCTGGGTCATGTCGCACCCTCCCAGACCCCGATCTGTCACACTAAACATCGGGGTTGCGAAAATCAAATAGCTGGTCTCAATATGTTTGCTACGAATATCGGAAACAGAAGGGGGAAAAGTCGTTGGAAAAGAAAAGGAAGAATAAAATACCGCACAAAAAGCCGAACGGAGAGAAAAGGTACAAGTTCCTGTGCAGGGAAGCTAAAGAATGTAAGGTCCCAAACTAATCGATTTTACATAAACTGGAAAGACGATCACATAAAATTGAACGATCATGACTACCATTCTTCTGAAAGGGATGACTTTAACACCTTGAATATAACCTCAAATTGAAATTTTAATCGACTTTTCAATGTAGCCTATTTATTTATATTATTATATTATTTAATAATATAAATAAATAGACTACATCAAAAGGTCGATTAAAATTTCATTTTAATAATGATTGTAGACGTAAATAATGTCAATAACATCAAATTGTTCTACGAAGAATTGAAACTCGTCTGATTTAGCGAGTGTAAAATTGAGTTTCGTCAAGGAAGTATCCGACGATGATCCATAGGATTCTACTAATTATCGTGCCAATGATGTTTATACCACACCACTCGGATGAAATTCTGTACGATATGCAACTGACACGTACGTATTTGGAAAACATTTCTATATAAATCACTTCGATAGGAATGTGGAATTGCTGGGACGCCATTGAATGAAACCAGAATAGTGAATGCGTCCTAAATCACGAGACTAGATGCAGGGAATCTGTTCAGAATGATTCATTGTATTACATAAAAAGCAAAGTGAACGTTTTATTGAAAATTTAGAAGAAGAAAAGCTACATTGATACTCGTGAAGAAACTACATACCATTCCAAACGTCACGTATATAAAGCTATGACATGAAAGATATTGTCTTGTATTAGTCGTGTATTATATACATCGTACAACTAATTGATTACCATGATTAAACCGTAAATGTTGTAAAGGAATTTATTTTCAATACAAGCTAATGCATATAAAACATGACAACGCATATACAAATTACAATGAATAGAAAAAACGTCATTTTGATGGACTGGATCACTCGTAACCGAAAATCGAGGATGAGAACTAACAAGACGTAACACACTATTCAATAATCTAATTCGACCTAATTGTTTATCCCCAAAATACTTTAAGAAGAATAACTTTTTTCTTGAACTACTGTAATTATACTTGGCTAAATGCAGGAAGATATTAACTTCCATTACTTTTGCTACATTTTATGAATATGATTTAATGAACCCCATTCTTTCGAATCTAATGAGTGAAGTTATTTTTAATGTAGCTAAGTAATGCGTGCATACCTTACTGAGCAGGATGTTAATTCATTAAATCGATTTCCGATTATATGTATTTTGCAGTGTAAAATATTTTAAAATTTATTTGTTTGTTTATGTACAGAGAATATAATTGACAGCTAGGGGAGTACAACGTTTACAGTTTATGAAGTAACCAGTCATAAATTTGGTCTGAGCGGCTCATTTATTCCGTTCACCTCAGTGTGGTCTTTCATGAATATTCATTATGATACTTCCCTAGACGCTACTCGATCTCTGTGTACTATCGATACCCACCTGATCCTCTGCCGGCACCATCGCCGCGTCCTCCGCCTCCGCCGCCTCCGCCGCCTCCGCCGCCGCCGAATCCGCCACCTCCGCCGCTGCCAACGCCGCCGCCGCTGCCGCCAGCGCCTCCGCTGCAGCCGCTTCCGCCCGGGAAGCTGCCTCCAGCTGTTCAGAGTGACTTCGCTCAAGGTCTCAGTTACACAAAGGGTGGCGAAAATTATCTCGTACAGTTTGAGTATCGTTAGAAGATGTTCGACTCAGTTCTTGATTCCGAATGGTGGGAACTATCGATTCCAATTGTGCCTCCAAATCCGACCTCATTTGCGATATTTTCAAGCTGAGGTTTAAAATATTTAAATGGATCTGACGCCACGACTGACGGCACATGACTAAGACCGTTGAGTACCACGTGGCGTGCTTATTGCATTTTTACGACTGTATCTTCTTTACGCAATATAGTAAGAAAAAGATATTTTAATAAAATGAAGAAAAATATCTCGAGAAGACAGAACTCTCTTCGCTATGGGGAAAAATAAACACAAAGTTTTATGTTTTTGAAGCTGTCGAACATCTTAAGTTAACGGTTTCTCCTGGGTCCGCCCTCACAGAGAATTTATTCAGTAAGGCTAAGATAATAAGTTGTTATTTACAAATATAATTGATCCAGTTTTATGTTGATTATGAGATTGTTACTAAATAATTGTAATTTGCTAGTTAAAGCAAACTAATACTTCTCTTGTTGCAAAAAAAATTGCTTGCTAATTGTACACAATAAACAAGCAATTCGCTAATTTGATTATGTCACCTTCGGTTTCGCTTCGATTCACCTTCCAAAAGAGACTTCGGTTTCGAGTAAACTACTTCAGGAACATCCCTAGAATCAGTTTGCAGCATCTTGGGGAAACGTGAAGCGACTTGGCTGCGAACTTAGAAAGGGTATGATCTTGTTCACCTATTTCCACGTAAGTAGCTGTTGTTACTGAGAATTCGTTCAGCGATTGTTTCATATATTTTAAACATCATTATAAAACTTGTATCATTACACGGCCACACGACGATGGCCAAGTGGGCCTCTATGGTTAGGAAAATATTTTCGTTAAAACTGCATAATTTATAGATTAATGAGCACTGCGACGCAAATCTACACTCAATTTTCAGTCCGAATAAGTTAATTATGCGCCTCTTTTCTAGCAAATTAAATTAAATACATTTATTTTTTGAAGTAAACCCCTTTCGTCACGTCGCGTTGGGATAAGATTTCTCGGCTAGCGGACACGACATGCTACCGGAGTGCTCATATATAAAACGTTCATTCGCAACTGCAATGATCAAATATGAAACTATTATTAAACACTACTGCGATGGATTCAATAAAATGCAAAAATATACATTTAAAATATTCTTTTGCATTTATTCATATACGTATAAATTATATGTTTTCATATCTGCTTCTGAATATTTTACAAAGGACGGTAGAGAAGTTTCACTCCTTAAGCGCATACAAAATTAGAATATGCGCTTCAACTTAATCAATGGCATTTACAGAAAAAAAAATTATCCAAAATCAGAAAACTGTCAACTCGTTGGGAATGATTTTACTAGAAATATAAGTCGAATTAAAATAAGAGAATTTAACCGCTTATTTTTTACTTTCTGTATACTAGGAAATATCTGATTTTTTACAAAAACATCTCCAACGAGGATGATAAATTTGGAGCGTAGTACAATTTCCCCAACGAAGCGTTCGTGCGAGCTGAATCTATTGTGAGAGTCCTCTTCGCGTCTCATGCAGAGAGGCTCCATTCGGAACTCTGCAATCCAACGTATCCGCGCCCATTCATAACAATCTTTGACGGACCAGCGCATACGCGACGAGCGCTGAAAGAACAAGTTTCCTCCTCGAATTCTCGCTCTGATTCATCACCACTCACAATGGGAGAGGAAATCCCCCGGTCTATTCGGACGTGAAACGCATTTCCTTCGCTTTGTGTTCAGGGAAGTTCATGTATTCACTTGCAGTTGTATGCTAAGGACACAATTTTACAATAAAAAGTTATTCTTAGCATACAATCATTTAATCATACTAAATAATAAACACTTATTTCTGTGAGATTCAAACACCTGTAGCAGAAAGTTTTAAGAGATCAAAACACTGCTGACAACGTGGAATTGGTTATATTGAATGGTCATGTAGTAAAGGATTTGACTTCAAATAGTTTACGCGATGAAAAGTGATTAAAAGAGCACTGATGTAATAATTCATACAATAGTAAATTAAGGAACAAATTGTGACTCAGTGAATAAAATATAACATTAAAGTTTATCGAATGCATTTCGTACATGAAAATCGAGATATATGTAATATAGTTTAATGCCCCGAAATTATTAAATATCTTTCAAAAATAAACTCTATAAACACCGCATTAGTGTTAGTAACAAGATCTTTGAGCGTACATTATTCTAAAAAGAAATCCCTTGTGACGGTGAGAAGTATCACTTGACAAACAATTTTTATGACGAATTTCGGAAATACTTTTATCTATGCTGCTTTCACGGATCTATCGCGACGCTTTGGAAATACAAATACCCGGGTAAAATAATTTTTTTTTTAATATTTGCGGAACATACTTACGTGAGGTGTAATAATTCGGAGCGTAAGACACGATATAATCTAATTTCGACCGCTTAACCACGAATAAATAAAAGACTAAAGGCAGTGCTCACCTGTTCGTCTAGAGCCTCGTCGGAAATGTCGTCTGAGCCGTCGGCAAGACGTTTGGAAGGGTTGTTGAGTGGACCCAGTGGAGAGATGGCAGCTTGCCAGCCACGATGCACGGAAACTGCTGGATGTAGCTTCTTATGCCATTGGGCGCGCGCCGGGAAGGGCAGATCGCCGTTGCGCGCTAGTGCTGCCACATAACGCTTGGCCCTCCCGGCACCCTCACCCGTGCCCTATACACATCGAGATAATGATACTACAATATGATTTTTTTCTACATCTAACTGGATTAGAAAATTTCAATTTGTTTCCTATATTCCACTATATGAAATTTTAATCGATATATGTTATATCCTCCTTGTTTTATTTTCGTAATTAATTCATAACTCGAGGCGATGTGATTTTTAAGTGTTCTGTAGTTCATCGTGCATGCTTACTTCTAAAATAGCATACGTCCATACTAATATATAAAAGCGTAAAGCGAAAGTTGTCTGTCTTTTTGGTACTCAAGCACGACTAAATAACTGAACTGATCGTGATGGAATTAGGTGAGGATATAGTTCAGATGTTCAGGAAGATCGTAGTCTAACATTTGTTTTAAAATTGCGTAAAAGAAAGATAAAAAATTATCCTGACTGTAAATGTCGATGAAATTGGGGAAGAAGAGAGGTTTATTCGCTTACGCCACGAAAACGGTTAGAAATATGTGGCAACTATAAATGACAATATTATTCGTCTCAAAGAGTTCTACAAAAACGTCCGCTACAAAGGTCCACCTACATTGTCGAAAAAAAAATTTTCATAAAAATTTGAGTGTTAAAATACTTCAATTTAAGAGGATAATTTAAGAAGGAAAAAATCAATCACCATCAAATTTAATAGTTTTTTGTTTTGTTTTGTGCATTTTACGAAGATTAAGAAAATCTTAAAATCATAAAATTTGGACGACTGGTTTACGTTTTAGAAACGGTTTAACGAAATGATGCAGTCCCGCCTCGGAAGCGAAAATTCGACCATCCGAGGAGCGGCGAGTGGGTTCGTGATTGATTTCGGATAACAAAAATTGATTTCGGGTAACGCCGAGTAATCAGCTTTTTTCAATATTAAACTTCATATTTGTTAAAGAAATAGCCTTAATTTGATAATATCTTAAACTTTGTTTTTAATAATAGTAATTGTGATGTTTTTTGTTAAGTAGTATACACTTTTTTCAATTAACAGAAATTTTGTCTTCATATTTAAACCTAACATGAATTAAAACTAGTAAATGTTCATTATGTCATTACTTCACTAAAATAATATGAAATTTAATTTATTATAAATTTAATAATTATATTAGTTATAAAGACTACTGTACTACAATAAACAATTTCATTCGTAAATTTTAATCTTGTAGTATTGATATTTCAATGTTAAACTTCGCGATATATTGTAATATTTTCTTGTAATTTATGTATTTTGTATTTCATGTCATTATTTTGTATCGTGCATGTGTATTATATTATCTAATACTATTGTTCAACCTTCAGCCGTCATCTTAATTGAGTTTTTTTCTTCTGGGTTTTCTTCAATTGCTTAAGGTCAATACCAAAATGATTCCTAGATTGACACCCCAGAGTAGAGTAAGTGTATAGTCATATTATTGTGATATATTTATGTATTTTTTATATTATTATTTTGTTCATAAATGTACATTCTTATGTATGTATTGTTATTTATGTATGCATGATTATTATGTATTTATTGACGGTAGTCAGGCGGAAGAGCAGGTCTGATGGCTTGAGCATACCCATATAATAAACCAGGTTTTATTATTATTATTATTATTATTATTATTATTATTATTATGTCCGCATTTTGAATGAGTAAAATTATACATCAGGTCCCTTAATGTTGAAGAAAATATGAGATTACAATATATTGAGTACTAATATAAAACCACCGTGAAAAGCTTTTATATGTTGATCCTAGGTTTTAGGTACACCATATTAATTTTATATGTATTGGATTAGTTGTAAACTTAAATTTAAACTTGTAAAACAAGAATTTTGAGAGAAATATTAATATATTACCATCATGACCCAACATTTATCATATTACGTTCCACTTTGTATTCATGGAATGGAAATATCTTATGACATGAACCATTTTGTGTTAATAATGGAATGCAAATATTTGTTTTCAATCGGATAGTTTCTTTGGTCGTAAATAAGGATCATATTGAAATTTTTAAGATTTTTCACGATTATTGTATTCAGAATAAAAATAAAAAGCAATATAGTATGTTAATAAATCAATTAACAGTGAGTCTGAACAGCGTATTAAAATACCTTAGTTATGTATCCGGGCGCCTCTCTTTAAAATCCGGGTTTTCACTTTACAGAGAAACAATTTTTGCAGAACTGAGGTCACTGATATATTCGTTGGTACGTTCCCATTTTCTAATCTCACCTTACTGCATTGTTTTGTGAGATAAATAGGATTAACCGTTAACCCGAAAGACAGTAGCCGACTGCTCCTTTTATCATTATACAGTTTGCGGTGACAAAGAACCAATGGGCCAGTTCAAGATCAATAGGTCAAATGGTGTACAAAGAAATCTAATACGGCGAGTTATGATACTTGCACCCAATAAAATATAATCCAATATTGAAATTGCAAGTGTATTAAGTATGATGCAACGTTTTTAGTATTTTAGAACATCAGTATCTCATTGGGGTCTGCATTTCTCATTCAGTTTAAATGAACTTCGATAAATTTAATAATAAACAAATTAGTTTATAAAAACAGTTATGTCCGTCACAACTTGAGCATATTCTTATGCACAATTATGTACATTAATATTGAATGATTGATAGTTTTATTCTCTCAGAAATTGCACAAAGCGCATTTAATTTGGGAGAATCTCGTTCATTGAAAAGAAAAATATTTCAGTTTTCCTTCATTTTAAACCTGTTCTGATAAGTGTTCAACCAAATATGGCTATACAATTGTACTTTAAAATACCGTACATCATTTTGAATAACTCTGTATTTAAAATAGTTTGTCTTTATTCTATTTCTGCGACACTCATGAACTTCAGTACAGTCCCTTAAATGTTTTTTGAACGGATGAAGAATCCAAAAAAATGTTTTCTTACTGTATTTTTACACAGTCTATGTGCATAAATTGTCGCTTCAAAGGTTAAAAATAACGTTGTTCCAATCAATAACGTTGAAATTATTTAATCACATAGAAAAAATAAAAGGAAAGGAAAATTAAATTGTTGAAGTTTCTTGAGAAACGACGTTCGTCCCCGATTTAGCTCTCACTTCCATTTTATTGCGCAAAAAGGCGCGTCATACCTGGAGGCTCACTCCACTTGTGGATGTGGTTTATTTCTCAACTCTTCGTCAGCATTCCGAACGCTGAGTTGCACGTAATTTATCGAGTTATTTAAGTTCCCTCGTCCTGCGTTGGTTATTCAGTAACTCTTGTTTTAATATTCTAAATATTTGTATAATATAAACCATATCGTGCATTCACATTGAAAGTACACTCCCCTCGTATACTTTTCAATCTGATATTAAGATACACTAAGTTCTTCTGAAGAAATGTTAATTCAAATTATTTTCCGGTAGTAGACGTCACGACGAATAAGGTTGTCTTTCCTGTTCCATTTTCTTCACAATTTCTTCTGACACTTGTTACAAATTAGCTAATTCTGGAAGAAATTTCGCTTTAATGGCAGCAGTGACTTTTCAGACTGAGTCGCAGAATGTCGACAGGTGGACGTGACAACTCCAACCCGACTGCTGAGTTGTCTCGATTTATCCTGTCAGGGACACGCTCAAAATATACAGCTCTTAACTTTCTCAACAGGGTAAACTTTGAGTTTTATTGTTGTTAGTTAAAACAGTTTGAAGAAGAAAAAGAAGAAAGATAACGTGGTCGTCACTTCTCTATGAAACATTTGCAGAAAAGAATAATTACTAAAATAAAAAAATAAACTGCAGCAACAGTCATTCTCAATTTACAAATATGATAAAACTGTCGGGGAAGATTTCTTTAGTTGCTTCGCAAGCCTCTGCATGTAGGATTGCTTCGCAGTAAGATTTCCTCCTCTCCAAAATAAATACTCAAAGGTTCAATTAGAACAAGGTTTATTCTATAAACGAGTCGTCGTAAAGTGAACAAAGAATAACACCAGAACGACAGGCGTTGAAAGTTCAATGTGAATTCGTGCCTCGTTCGTGTAACTCACGACTGGCTTCAGGTGAGTCGGTGGTCGAAGGTGTCGTGCTGTGTCCTGGGATCGTAGAGTAAATCCCACGACCGACGAATTCTGCGTATTGATGATCCAGGTTCTTGGACATAGGATGTTTCAGCGGAGCTGGGCTTCTCGTTAGAGGTCGCGACGTGACCTCGAGGAAAAATCGTCAGCGTAATAATAACTTAGAGTTATTTCGCGGAGCTGGGCTTCTTGTAGAGGTAATCGGATATCGTTGTGCTCTGTTCAAGGGTTTTTCAGCGTAATCGGCTGGGGTTCTTGTTTTAGGCTATCGGGCGACGATGCTACCTCGACCACGGTTCCCAGCGTAATCTTAAGTAATCAAAGTTCGTTGCTAGGGTAGGGGGTCGTAACACTACGTCGAGGTTCGTTTATTGAGAGATAAACGAAGGGCGTCCTGGCTGCACGCGGCACGCGTGTGTATCAAGGAGTCTTCCGTTATTTATAATGTTAGGATTCTTTGGCGTCGTATGTTGAGACTCTCTTGTACGAAGAGTGATATCATCTTGGAAATCAGTTAACAACATGGCTATCATGTAACTTTCGTGTGGGGGAGTTTCATCATAGGTATGTAGTTCTCTGTATATGTAGGAATGTGTTCCTACAAAACAATCTATAAATAATAATGTTAAAATAACATCAATGCTATTCTCTCAAAATTGATTAAAGTAAAATCTATAAAACTTAATATTTTTTTAATTTAGGAGGCAAGGTCGACAGATGTTTAGTGAAGAGACAGTTTAAATTTTTGTACATAACAATCATTATATAAATTTCGTCACTGTATTTAAGTTTTCGAATTAAAAATTATTACGCAAAATTACTTATTAAAACACAAAACATGTACTCAGTGAATAACTTTTGCACAAAGTAATATTTCGGTTGAAGAAGGATATTAATTTTTCTGCCGTGAATAAGTTATGTTGACTCAAAATAACGTCTGAAATATTATTTGTTTGAAGACAAAAGTGCGGAGCTTTCTGAAACATGAAAGAAAAATTGAATTAGAAAAGACAAAGACCCTTATTGCTTTAAGGAACTTGGTGGACACCACTCGCATGCAGTTTCTTCTTTTGTGCCGTCACACAATTCTGTGTAAATTCTGATGTTGTTTAAAAGAAAGTATTAATATGAGGAGAATGTTACACAAAAGAATTATAGTGCACTTACAACATTCACAAAAATCATTATAGATTTACAGTAGTGTTTCTTATATAGTTTTTCCAAAACAAATAAAAAATGATGTAGGCAATAAAATGGATGAGGATATTATACATTTATTATTTTTACAACACGAGATAAAATAAACAATCTAGGGTAAATGAAAAAAATGTCAATGGTCAAATTTAAAATATTCAACGAAAAATTAGTGTAATGCTTTCTACGCACAGTTCTAATAGTTACAAGAATTTTGCTTTTGATTTATTAATATGTCAATATTTATTAATAATAAAGATTTTAAAAGTTTCACACAAGTTTAGTTGGAATTCTCTTTTTCCATATACTTCTCTATGTTGATTTTAAGTTCTGATAAAAATATTGATACATCCATTGTGATAATTACATTCCATTCTACTTTTTACCCTCTCATATACGTAGTTTGTAGTACGTATTATGATGTGGGAAATTTCGGTCGCAATATTTTGACGGAAATATCTGTTTAGTGTAAACTGATATATTGAAATATTTCTATTCATATGACACTTTTGTTGGACTTCTTTTTATATGAGAAGGGTAAACAAATTCTCGAAAAAAATGAGAGTGTATGAATAAATATTAAAATAATTTTGTGAAATACGTCAGCGAATGATTTATCGAAAGTTCTTGTTTAACATTCTTTTCTTTAATTATTTTAACAGAGGTGTTTAAGAGAAGTTACTATCGAAAATATTGTAAAATTGTAGAAAATAATATTTTTATTATAAGTTTTTATTTTTATATTTTTGTATGGTCTATGGTTTCGTAAAACTAGTTTCATTTTGCAGCGTCAGTCAAAGAATGAGGAACATACGCCTAAAAATTTTAGATGAACACATTCTTCTTGTTACAAACAAATCATTTTGGTGATCGGAGCTCCCGTCGTGAATAATGGGATTACGAGAAATCGGTAGCGAATATATCCATCCATTTTTCATTCTTCTGTCAGCTATCTCAATATTGCTGTCCACTACATCATTCTGACGAAAGTAATATCACGAAGCACGCATGTTTTCTGCGGAGATCTTTCCATGTGCTCATTTGAATCTCCGTCATCTCAGATAATTGACTTTGTAGTTTTTGCAATTCAGTGAAATTCTCTCACGTGAACCTCATCATAACAAATATCAGTGTGTTCAAATAAGTCTTTTTCTGCTTCCAGAAGTTAATATTAAATGCTCTGATTTTCGTTTTCGATTTTACTTAGGAATGTGTTTAAATTACTTTGAAGGGTTTTTTCAATGATTTAAAAGGGACAGAAATACTTCTTGAAAATTAGATAAAAATGACTCATAATATCTTTTGATTAATTTCGACTCTTTTAAACTTCCCTGATTCAGGATTACGATGATATCTCTTGTTGGTGCGCGTGTATGTTAAGGGAGAAAATCTGGTGGACGAACGATGAATTGCGCATAAGGGCAATGTGAAAACATCGATTTTAGTGTGAATATATTGCCATAACGTCACAATTTATGTAGGGTACAGATAGAGATCATAATGTTGAGTCTGAGTCTCATGCTGCACAATCTTGTTTAGATTTTTTTTTTTTTTTTTTTTTTTTTTTTTTTTTTTTTTTNGAAATGGTGAACGACGTAAATCCAACATGGTCGATGTCTCGAGGGGTGGATAATCGCATATATCCTAGATAAGCGGTAGAATATCACCACCGCATGTCTCGAATATACGAGGTAATAAGCGTAAAAATACTGTAGTACAATATTTTATTTTGTGTGCTACTAGAAAGCGCAACCACTGAAAAGAACATTCTCAAATCCGTTAAAGTAAATCACACGTAAATTTTTCAAATTTTTTATTACATTTCGCGAAAATTTCCCCGCAGGAATCTGTGAAAGAGTAATCATCTGAATTTGAGAGTTTCAAAGTAATTTGCAAGGAAGGAGCTAGAATATCTTTTTTTTTTTTTTTTCGTGGGGCTTTAGGGCTCGTCAACATCAAAGGTCATTAGAGCCCATGCTAGAATATCAGACAGACTTTAAGAGCACATATTAAATTATTTGCATATTATTACAATGTTTACAGCACAATATATTGTGATGATAGGCTCACTTTGCTGGAGAATTCAAGCATTGGTAAACTTTAATAAAATGAAAATAAATATAGAAAAGAAGCAAATTCTCTCTCAAAAGCATCAGGATATGTTGTCGTGTTATATATACTCGCAAAGTATTCGCAGGAAAACTTATGAAACATTTCGGAAATACATTTCAATCTGACATCTAATCAGGCGACATAACAGCACAATAATCTAGGATAACACTAAATTGTGTGAAAATTGTTGGGAAGCGAGGTAACGTAAAAACAAACAATAATAGCTACATGACATTAAAGAAAAACGACTGAAGCATGCATCCACATTTCGGTGTTGAGTACATAGAGATAATTGAACAAATACAGGAAGAAACTTTGAAATCCATCAATAAGTACAGAATTCCTCCTATGTACGTATTAATGGAACTTAAAAAATTCACATGGAAAAGAGTGGCAGATGCGTCCTTATCAAGCCATCGCAAAGAGCGAGAAAGGCGTGACACAAAGAAGTTCCGAGTAGACTAGGTCGGAGAAACTATTCGCAAAAAATTAATAACTGAAACAGAACAAAAGATTTAAGAAAATTTACTTCGTAAATAGGAGATTAGGAATTGAAAGTTTCATTTGACGCCGGGTCCACACTTCCCATGTGTAATCTAATGAACATATTATTATTACATGTCTCACGTCGGGGGTCATATTACGTACTTCACCAAGAGTCTGTCGATACCGATATCGCCCATGTGAGGGGGATAGGAATTCTTGGACTTTACTGTCCACCGTTGACTTGAGCCTCACCAGATGAGATCTTGATCCGATAGACTTTAGCGACGACGGCAGAGCCATATGACCTGCGCTGGGACCTCGTACGCAGATGGTATTAACGAACTCTGCGACGTCGCCTTACTATATACTGTTCTAAGTCGTGTTCGAAAGTTTTGTGTAGACTCACGCAAAAGGAAGCAAGACATCGGAACAAAAAATGGAATCAAATAAAGGGTCATAAATGTCATATTAAGATATTAAATTGATTATGACAACGTAGAAAATAAATCTCAATTTTCTAGTTATTTTATGATGTACAAGAATTTTTATCTCCATTATTGTTAATATGTATTATTTTTATTTCGGATAATGTGTCAGTATGTGTTATTTTATTAGTAATATTAGAGTGTTATTGGATTTTATATCCATCACTTCAACTTTGCGTGTTTTATAATTATGGTTGGTAATAAACAGGTTCAATAAAATGGGTGGTGGAATAATTTAATGAAAAATATGAATGATTAGAGTGTGTGTGGAAGAATAAATTCGAAGACATTCACGATTTATACAGCCACAAGATATTCTTTCGTGTTAAATTAATGTTTTTTCTTGGTTATTTGACTTTATATGTGTAATGTGCATTACGAACAAACTTAGAAAAGTGCTTACAAGAAGGACTTATTTTATTTTAAGAACATAATTCTTGCTTACACCAACTCCCTGCTAAATCGATTTTAGCGATATGTATAATTAGGTGTGACGGAATCTGTAAATTAAAAAAATACACCAAATGGAAGGCAAAGTAAAATTCGGATAAAATTATTTTACATTCAAGTTACCACTCATTCGTGTCGATTGAACTTATGTCCTTGGATGGCAGTTAATGAAAATTTTCATTCGAAAGTGAAGGAAGAAAGGGAAAATGCAAATAAAAATATAAATTTAAAAAAAATTTCCATGCCATTCCCAGCACTATTCATGAATTTTCGAATGAATCAAAAGATTTATGCGTAATTACCTCACGTTTTCAGTTCTTTCAAATTTTCTTTTAAATACAAAGGCCGTAGATTTTGATTCTTTAATATTTTCGTTGTCTTTCAGGGTTCTTAAAAATTACATTTATATTTGTTCGACAATAGTATCTCAAATATAAAGATCTCCCTCATAATATTTCATAAAACAGAAAAAAAACTTGAAGTTTGTTATCAACGTAGCAAATATATAGGAAAATAATGTAATAATTATTTCCTTTTGCGGGAGCAATTTATTCATTACTTGTTTCTAATATTTTTTACGTTTTATGCCTCGTTTGTATAAATAATTAGACTGAAAATTTATGGAAATATTACACACTTCTTTAAATTATATATATAAATTAAGATTGTTTTTTTAATGACAGAATCCATTCGTAATGCATCGTTTTTGTATCTTATTGCTACTTAAACATCACATTGTGAACAATTGTCTCATTGCCGAGTACAAGTATCTCATTGACAACATGAAAATAAGGTGTAGTTATTATTTAAATAAAAGCAATTTAAATATTGCATTTACTCGAGCATAGATGATAAAGAATCCGAGGAGTTAAAGTACTCTACATAGTTCTGTGATCTTCCTCAGAATTTGAATGTTTTTTTAAAAGTGTCCTTTCCCGCAAGAATTGCAGCTGTGCCATTATCCTTAACGACCACGTTCTTATACATTTTAAGAAGCTACTTAAATGGAGTGTTCCACTCTAAAGAAAATGAAGATAGTACGGAAAACGAAAAAATTCTTCGTCACAGAATGGGAGTGAGGTTTGATATTACTCCTCTCACGATTACAGAAAAAAACGACAATATGCTACAAGGAAAGAGTATTACTACACACGTAGAAGAGCATTTTTAAGTGTTAAGTACATAATATTTTATACATTTCTCTTACAATGAGGTAAACAAAATAGTAAAATCTATTTTATTTAATTTGTTAAAAGTACTTATATTAGAAGGTAAAACTTAATTATCATCTTTCGAAGTCCTATAGATGACACAAACTCTTCATATACCTTGAACAGAATATTGCACATCTTTATAAATATTTTACGATGGTACGCATGTGCATCTTCATCCAAACATTTCAAGAAATTTCATTCATTACTAACTAAAATCAACCTTGGCGAAACCAAGTCAATACGTCACTGCATCATCTGCGAGAGAATGACAAGTGACGTCTATGGAATGTCGGAAGCATTGAAATGAGATAGTGTAATCGATTAAATTACTTGAAATTTTAATTGACTCTTCTTAAGGAGTGTTAAAAGTGCAGAGCAAAGTACGGTAAACACTGATGGAACAACATGGAATTAAAAAATGAATAACTTGGTTTCTTCGGCGTATATGTGTTTTGTGTACAAAATTGATCTTGGAACTATACTGAACTACGCTCCTTCAATCTATCGAACTCACATTCTATTAGTGTTCGACCATGCGACTTGAAAGTCAATTTACGATAGTATTGATGTGACTTTCGTTGATCGAATCTTCAAATTTGAGAGTCCTAGCATTGTTTGATATGTTGTACTAAAAATTTCTTGCAGCTGTTAGACTAAACTGATTATTTAAATCTCAGTGTCAATTCACATTATCTATCTGGGTGAAAACCCTTTTTTGATGATTTTATTTTGATCAGAAGTGGCGTCGTCAGTACAATATGTAATTGTCAGTTTAATTTTTGGTGACTCATTTCAATTCCCATTGCACAATACCAATAGCAACGTTCATTTTTGAAGGTGTATGTCCATCGTTGTTTCACCGTTGTTACCGCAGAAATGTTAAGATAGAAAATATAGTAAGTATTTAAATTCGATTTAATTTATATGCTATGTTGAATGCGCATTGAGAATGGAGTTTATGTGCAGAGAAACAGAGTCGAATTCCATAAAAAATTGTGCATTGAAAATCATAGTTTTAGAGAGAAATACATGTTAATTTATACATGAAATCTGCTTACAGAAGAATGTGTTATATTTGCCTATTTACAACATACAAATTAAAATATGCATTATGAATAATGATTTTCGGAACGTAATATTCACAAATGCAGTAACCAAAATGACCGAGTTATGCGTTACAATAAGTACACTCAATATATCAATAAAATCGTAATTAATTGTTTCTTCAGATGTATGATGTTCTTAAAATAGTGAAATAATGTATATATATATATATATATATATATATATATATATATATATATATATATATATATATATATATATATATCTCAAAGAGAACTCTTCACATAAAAGGAGATTTAGAAAATTTATTAAAAGAAGAACGAAAAACCATAAGAAAAATTATCGGTCCTGAAATGACGGAAGAGGGTTTTAGATGAAGGTCCAGGAAAAAAAACTATCTAACTTGCGTCGCGGCAGACATGTGAAAGAGAATACTAAAATTTTACTACCTAACAAAAATCTAAAAGGTCCATACAAGGGTCCATTCGCAAATAATAATAGTAATAATAATATATCAAAGGGGCAATACCGTAAAGAAATTGAACCCAAAGTTTTATCAAATGAAGAATATGTTTAAATCTATAATTTAGATAGCACATTTTCGGGGAACAGAGTATATAGTAATAAGAGTACACAAATTATTAAAATTATCTTACAAAAACAATCATTGATGGTACCAATGATATTTCGTAAATCCATTTCATTCCACACTTGCGTATTCTCAGATAAATGTTTAAAAGGAGCAGTGGTTCAGTTGTATTCAAATGCAAAACATCCTTTGCGTTGCGGGCATACATTAAGAGTCATTAGCAGAGGAATCCAGACATGCATCGCAGAAACGCGCAGTGGAGTGTATTTAGAGGGTTTGGTGGGTATTACTCTCATTCCGCATTTGAGAATACATAAATGTACATACCTACAATGTTATAAAAATTTCTTGTTTCTAATAAATACTTCCTTCTCCGAAATGTTGGTATGCTCCGTTGAAACAAATGTTTCATATCGTTTAAGATATTTTTGTATGTCTTTATTCATATAAATTCACATTTCTTGCAATATAATTAAACTTTGCACTTAGAGTAACTATTTGACAATATTTTATGTGTACTACATGAAAAAAATTCGAACAAAATTAGTTGATGAAATAATATCTCAATTTAATACCCTTAAGATTTATATTAATCATAAGTGTAATTTCACAAAAACGTATGTAAATAACATACAAATTTTTTTAAAACCATTTACCGATTCATTGCGAATACTACTACTTAATATATTTTATATGAGAGTTTTTACAGAAACTTTTTTTTTACGTTTCGTCCCTTAAAATAAATAACCCTTTTTCATGCAACTGAATACTCCGCAAACCGCCTGTTAACGCCTCGACAGATGAATATTACATTAATCCACCTCACGTATCCTGCCCCGTTAGATTGACTTCATCTGCCTCCTACATTGTGTCGTAGATCAAAAACAAATCGAAAGCCATACATTGCGGATGGGACTTCAGGACTTCTACAAAATTATTTAAAATGATTGTACAGAATGATTGTATTTATTATAAAGACATTTTAGTATGCGTACTGTAAAAAAACTGTTAACCTACACCAAAAACGATGAGTAATTCTGCCAGCACACGCCTTGTCAAGAGATCGGTCTTGTGAATGCTCTCTGTTCCGTAATACTTACCTGTTTCGCGGGTTTGCATACTCCATACTCGCACACTGAGAATGCCAAAACAACTGACTAGGGAACATTCAACACGCACACGTCGAAAATGATCCGGATTTTTTCAATACTGAAACATAATTACTCGAAGTATTTTGTGGCAAAATAGTAGCAATGATGGCACACTGGAAAGAACTGACAAGAAATTACGAAAAAACTATTCCTATCGCACAGCGGAGTCATTTTTGTGGATCTTGTACAACCCTGATCTAGTAAGCGGACATCCGAATCACGTGACTGAGCTTTCGTTCTTCTGACTTCCAAGTAACTTCCCCATTCAAGGAATTAAAGCAAATACAACCAAACAATGCTGTTTCCCGTGCAATAAAGAAAATGAGAGGCTGATCCAGTCAATTCAAATAGTAAAACCATGCAAGTTCATCTATGTCATTCGAGTTCAAGTTTCCTTTCTTCATCTTTCCAGAGGACTTCAAGTAAAAATTTTGATTTATAATTCAATGTGTTATATATATTCCAACTCTTACATTTTCAAAATGATCGTAATATTACAAACGTATAGAAGTAAATTAAAAGTATTTTTTCAACTTTTTAATTTAGGCAGATATAAGAGAAATAATATGTCAGTACCACATATTCTTTTTGATATTATATCATGCGAGCTTATGTGGACTTTTACTACATCTTTTCTCATGTATTTTCTAGTAAAATGTACGTACTTGCTGAACACCTAACATATTTTGATTCAAAAAAGTACATCTCTTATATTAAAGAAAATTTATTCTACAAAATGTCTGCAAAAATTGTCCTGTATTTGAAGATAGTTCAAGTCAGAAACACGTCTAGCACTAGGCACATAGTATCTACGAAAAAAACATCGCAGTTTTTCTCGTCGTAAATGCTATGAGAAATTTTCAAGCAAAATTACGTGGGTGTCAGGAGCTGATCCGGACGTTGATCTGTTCATTGTGCAGAGAACCAGGCATATTTGATCATATTTGCGACTCTCGGGCAAGGAAATTTATTATGTATAAGAGATTGCAACTTAAAGATGCTGTTTCTCTGGAACTCTTCATAATCAACCTCGTTTGTACCAATATTTTAATACCAGAAGCAAAAAATAAAACTTTATAATTAAGATTTGACTAATGTGTGAAAGATCGTAATTGTAAAGCGATAGATGTTCGTCTTGTATTATTTTAACGGGATTCCTTATCGTACAAGAATATTGAGGTGTTATCACGAACGCAATGCAAAAATTAAGTCAGGAATTGGTTTACTTGTTATCCGGCGTTTACTGGAAGGGGATGACTTTTCTCATCATTGTCCAACGTATGAGCGTCAAGAAGACGCCAAAAATTAGCGAACTTCTCGAATTTGTATTCAGTGCCTCCCAGAGTGCCATCGTCACTAATGTTTTGACACGACATGCTAATAATCAAAATGTTTTAGCATAAAAAAAATAAGAACCACTTTAGACATGCGCTTATTGAAAGTTCCTTAGTGACTTGTAATCAAAACGACTATGTCTTTTTGTAATTAAATCAATGCCATACACTTAATTAAAAAATTTAATTTTAATTATAAGTTGGATATAATTTGGACAAAACATAAAATATTCCACTTCTCTTTAAAACGTTCATTTTCATTAAGTGGAAAAAAATGAAATTCATAGCAACTTCGAAGGGTGATAAGAAACTTCTTAATTAGACAAACTGACGAAATCTTGAATTGCCTCTTTGAGCTCGACAAAGAAAAAAGTTTCCAGCGAAAGGAATGTAAGGTATTTGCAAAGCAAAATTACTAAATAACTTAAATAGTCACGAACGTAGTCCACATGGAAGATAGGGTCAGTTATCCAATTTCTATTACATTGTTTATGAAGAAGGTACAATGAATAATATTTTATAAAAAGGACTAAGAGTAAAGAAGTTTTTTCAGTCCTCCTTCATTTATAACAATAAATTTCCTCACATTATGAGAATTTACTCACAATCCAACAAAACCCAAATGTCTTTTTACATAATCTGACTGAATTCAGTTCAAGGGAAACATATGTTTCATGGAACGACATAAAAGTTGAGTACTTCTTACAAAATCATTAATGCACTTAATTGTTCCCATTGTTTCATATTGAAAATAGAAGATTGGACCACGCCTTGGAAATAAAACTTTCCTATTCCGGTGCTGACGTCATTGACCTGATCAAGGAAGTCACACTTGTTATGCGAAGAAAAAAATACCAAAGACATTTTAAATGTATTTTCCAGATAAAAAATGAACATGAACTCTTTTTCTTTACTCTTATGCAATCATAATATTCCATTACCATAGAATTTTTATGGGGTTATAGGGCTCGTCAACGGCAAGGTCATTAGAGCCCTTACCATAGAAATAGAACAGGCTTGAAATACTGAAGTATTTTACAAATTACTAACCGAAAAGGAGTACTTTTTAATGAACTATGTTGAAGTTATGTTTGAAAGTTAATATCTGAAGAAGAATTTATATAATCACTCAATTAAAGACGGAAATTCACTCGCTGCAACAGTTAGTTTGAATGTAATTTAATAATACTGACAAGAGTGAATTACCTCTATCATTTATAGCGTTCATATCCTCGGTTTATTTATTATGGAAATTAATTCACCGAAATCATTGTGAAAACTATGACAATAGACGACACGTAAAATAAAAAGCACCTTTTCAGTATAACAGTTCAGCAAATGTTTGGAGCGTGTATAGCTCATCCAACAAACACTTCTAGAGTGTGCACAAACTGATTGGACTTGGCGCAAATGTTGCACAGTATTCAATTAAAATAGCTTTTAAAAATAGTTAAAATATGTTATATTTCATGTCTATTAGGAATTTAAACATATATCACCAGCTATATAATTATTATTTGTTATCTTTATATAGTTTACGGAGAGCATTGGAAATCAACCCACTTGTCAAAATATAAAGCTTTCAAGCTATGTTTTATTGGACTGAACATTATATGTTTCATGTGATGAAAGTTCATATTAATTTAACGACTCATTTTGATATATTCCCTTTATCCTTTTATTTTTACAGCAGTGATGTTCGTATTTATATTTCATGTTTTCGTTGGCTTGTTGGGTGATAGTTAAGTTTGTTTTAATTCGTGCAATTTTAATGTTTTTTGGTTTTTTTTCGATTTCTATAATGTATCCTCAGCAGTAATTGGAAACCTTATGATGGGTTTTAACTTTATGAGTATTTATATGACTTTGAGATTTTAAAAATCAAGGTAAAGCCCTATTATAATAAACTTCGTATGCCAAATAAATTTTATACCAAAAACATAATTTCTTTGTTACATTGGACGTTTTGTTGTTGTTTTTTAGCTTGAAGAAGTATCTCAAATTTTCCTTCATAAAAAATACAAATTTCTTGAACTTTAACTGCTTCTTCATTGTAGTAAAACACTTTTTAAATCATGTGTACAAGTACCTCCATTAAATTGTTCATTATTTCTAGAAATTTAGCCGTACAGTAAATTCCTATATATTTTCATAATGTTAGAAATGATCTAATTTTCCCAGACAACATTCTCAGTGGAAATTATGTTGTTTCTAAAATACAAAAAAAATCTGCAGTAATCTGTGAAGACACAAGTATACCACATTCTCGTAACAGTTAATGCTTATCATAATATTTTATATAAAAGATTGAAGAAAAGTTAATTTTACTGTTATCTCGTATTTCAATTGTATGAGTTTATGGCTGTATATTTATGGCTCTTAAGTCAATTTATTATTTAAACAGCAAAAAAAATCAGAGTATGAAACAAAATCATTTAAAACATGAAAATTATTTTTCGTGATAATAAAGCACGAAAATGAGAAATTGTTAATATTATTTTAATTGTTAATCACGCTCACTCATATTTTACTTGCGTTATTTTCTATGATGGATTTTTGAAATATTAGATAATAAATTTAAATTTCTCCAGAAAAATTACATCAAATTTTGAGAAATTACAATACATTTTGAGAAATATTGATATCCCCTTAAGGAAGGAAATTATTAAATCCATAAATATGGTACTGTTCATGTTTCAACAAACTCATTGATGGTTTGTAAATCTATGGAAGTAAATTATTAATTGAGTAAAATAAATAAGGTATTTGAAAATCAATGCTGAAGAATTAGGTTCATGTATTGGTGCGTAGATATCATCTGTAGAACACAAGATGGAATATAAAATCTTGAAAAGAAGGAAACTCATTTTCCACTCAGCCGTAGGAATTGAAGTGTCAACGCATCAAAGCCTGCGAAACGAGACTCCAGGGACGCTGTTTCCGATGCCATGATCCCTTCCACTCTTATATCTGTTTTTCATGACCGTAGCCTCTACCGAAACCACCATTCTCGCCCGTGTTACCTAGCTGCGTGAATGTGACTACGTTTCAGGTGCCTCTCTGGGTATTGAATGTGAAGCTACTCACATCGCAAATGAAATTAAAGCTTGAGTACAGCCTCCCGCATCCTGCTCTAAAAACACAGAGGTTCTGCTCCAAATCCAAAAATGTGAGAAAGTCTTATTTACTATTTAAGAATCTAATGCACATTTTACGAAGCTTTTCTATTTCATATTTTGTACTTGAAATCGCAGAAGTGTGTGCGTTCTATGGCCATTTAATTTGTATAAAATATATTTTAGAAATATGCATTTATCTCAGTTTATTAGCTGTTCATATCATTAAATTTATTGAAGTTTTTGTTCTATAGTAAAATATAATACTAATAATTTGAACCGCAGTACATTGTAAACAGCTCTCTTTGCGGCAATAAAGTTTTGTAATATTATAGTAAGTGGAAAAATCATCTAGTTCTAGAAGTAAACAGATGAAATGTGTCTGAAAAAGAAAAAAATGAACAAAAAATTCTTATATACGAATTCTTAATATAACCTTATTATTTTTGTTCCAAAAGTTTTAATCGAGACTGCATATGCATATTTTACATAATTTATACATTTGTGTGTATTTTTATCTATTTGATAAAAATAAAATTCCCCCATTCTTCGTTTATATCTTTCTAGTAACATGTTTTTTAATACCTAAAACCGTGTAATTCGAGATTTTAATCAATATTATTACATTTTTTATCCACAAGCTAATAATTAATAAAGTTACTTTTGTATGTTTTATCAAAAATTGTGAGTTAATTATTAGAAGACACTATTCATACGATGCTGGAACACTAAAATATTTAATATTGCTTGCTTTACATATTATTCATTTAGAATTTCTACATTACGCTATTCCTTTATACATTCCCAACATATGTAACTGAATACAATGAATGGCGCGTGACGTAATTAAATTTCTTGCTTCATCGGATGGGTAAATGGTTTAAAATCATTCCGCGTGTGTAAAATGAATACTCAAATTAATTTTAGTTGTAATTTTTTTACATTAAGACCTTCACGTATTTCCTGAGGAGGAAAATGTTGCTACATCTAGTTTGCCAAAGGGAGAGAAAAAAATAGTTGCAAAGTTTGGGCTACTTATAATGTGAGCTCCAGCAGACACATATTATGTCCGTTCCTTCCACACTGCCCTTCCGTACTTTGCACTTCACCCACTAATTAACCTTAATCACATTAATTAAAACAAAGTTTACCACTGAAACTTAAGATGGTGAGACCCTTAGTTGTTTGAAAGTTTCCTAAGTAGTAACTTACAAGAGCTTACATGAACAGTTTGTTAACTTGATTAATGTAGTCCGAGCATCTTTGTTGTGCTCTTATTTATAGGATCAGAACTTCATTCCGACTTCAGATAGTAAATTTAGATACCCAGATGGTTATAACTTCGATACATTACTGAAACAAAATAATTTATTTTCTTTGATAATTTTATTGATGTCCATCTTTTTTTAGAGGTCGTCAGATAAAGATTTATGTCCTTTTGTTTCATTTCATATATGCAAAAATTTTGGAAGAGCTGATTGCCTGTATTCTATGAACTAGTTATTAAATATTTGAATTTTATTCCTTTATTACTGATGTTACGTTGAATGAGATAAGAGATTTGTGTATGTTTATTAATTGAATATAATAAAATCTTCTTAAGCACACATATTGCCTCAAAACTCAATTCATCCTCACACAATTCATAAGAAGACTTTGAGGACGTTGTCCACCTTCTCCGTGCGCGGGTCGATTTGAAAACACATTTCTACCTACACTTCATCTCGTGTCCCGCGTTTGAACGCGACGGCGCGCCAGAAGGCGCGGGCGCGTTAGCGGCACCGTTGCACACACGTACCTGCAGGGATGGGCCCGAGGCGGCGGCGGGGGCAGTGGCGGGGACTGCGGGCCCGGGGGCGGCGAGCGCCGCGCAGCAGGCTGCTGCCACGATCAAGAGCAGCGGACAGCACGCCATGGCAGCGAGTGGCCGACGCGACGGTGCGCGGGCTCTTAAGGGCACCGGAGAGCCCCTGCTGCACACGCACGCGCACGCGCTGCCGCAGCATGTCGCCCTCTGGACCCCCCCCCCTGCCACCGCCAGCGTGCTCTAGTCGATAGCGAAACGCTCGCTCACCGCCGCCGCCACAGCCCCTCAACAATAAGCCACAGCCACACACGCCGAAACTATATATCTCCTCCATATAACTCCAGACCTTTTCTTTTCTCTCCGAACGAAACAAGAATTTTAAGACAGAGTGAAAATCCAGAAACTCCCTAAACAAGATTTAATTTTAAACTATAACTTAAAAAAGAAAACATTAAACCAAACGTTTGAAAAAGAAAAGATGTATTTCCAAAAAGGTTGGATAACTATTTTGATAGGAACTTTTGAATGAAGTAGTATTATTTTCAAAGCAGTTACTATTATTCTCATGAGCAGAATTAGTGTTATGAAGATACTTTCTGATCGGATGGATTTAATTTAAATCAGAATGATTTTACATTTCATGAAAAACTATTAATTATGAAAAGAACACGTGGCGCCAATAGAAAGTTTCAATAAATTTAACAACGTGATTAATGTTAGTACGTTAGTATTATATGACATAATATGATTTTTCACCAGTAACGCCACTAGTAAGACCTGTATTTTTTAATAGTACTGAATGCTATACCATTATATCCACGATTTCCCATGCATTCAACATTCTTGCTCTTTCTCTATCGTACATTTTCTCGCTGATATGTTCCCCTTCGGGATCATTCATGCCACGAAGTTACCTTCTCGCACTTCACTGGAATGATTAATTGGTCTTCGAATAAAACTTTCAATATTTTTGGAAGTGCAGAATAATTTTGAAGAATAATAAAAAAATGAAACATGTTTAATTAAAGTACTTCAATACCTTAAAAATAGTTTATTGGTCCATAGCAAAGATATTTCCGTTTTATATTTTTTTAAATATTTAAGATATGATTCTTAGTGTTTTTTACGGAAAAAATAAGTTTGTAAATATTAAAATTGAGATAACCGTCAATGTTGAATATTTATAAATTTAAAACAATTTTTCACTTTTTAAAATATAAATAACATTTATGTTTGCCTTTCATTCGTAATTTATATTTCACCCATAATTGTAATAAGGTATTATTACTACTACGAAGTGAAATATAATGGTATTTGCATCTCTGTGCATATAATCTCTCTGAGGATAAAAATTATTTGTTTCTATTCACTCTGATTCGGTGAAATTATTATCTATAGGATATTTAATACGTAAAAATGCTCATTTTTTGTATATTTTTGAACATTATGGTACTTAGATATACATTTTAAGCCATATTCATATGACAACAATGAAGCAAAAAACTTAATTTCTCATTAAATATTTTAAACAACAAATGTAAGAACAAAAAAATACTGCAGTTCAAAATATTACTGAAAATGGTCTGAAAGTTTGTTTCGCATGCAATTGATTCTGCTCTGTTAAATAGCAATTCTCGTAACCTGAAGTCATATAAAAACTGGACTTTACACCATAAGCCATAAATTTTTATGGGGTGCTATAATGGGTATATTTCATAAACATTTCCTTTAATAAAAGCAGCTGTCGTAATTTTTAAAAAAATATTTATGGGAAAAAATTTGAGAGGTAAAATTCAACTCAAAAAGCACTGTACCCGTTTATCACCGCACTCGAACCATACAGATATTATTAATTAATGTATAACTGAATTTCACAAATTAGATCTGATTTAACCTCATATTCTTGTTTTAAAAAAATTATTTTTGCTTAAACGTTTATAATTTTAAAATTGAAAACATAATATTGATAAATTATGAATGATGTGCTTAATGAATAAATTAATTTTTTGGAAACTTTGATATGATCAAAATGTATATCAATATCCACTTATTATGAAATGGTATATTATTTTCCTCATTTTCACTCTAACTGGAACTCAGATCCGTTGCCCGTCTCTCTTTCAACCCTCAAACTCAAATAGTTTGCCGTCAAGTGGACATGCGAGGAAGAGTTTCTTCGACAGCACGCGAATGGGGGAAGGACAATAAGAGTTGGGGAAAAAATTCGACCACATGGAATGCGATTGTTTTATCAGCAATCCCTGACGATTTGACTCTACACGCGATCAAAATTCGATACATTTGTTTTTAGGAATCTGGTTGGCGGAATGATACATAAAAAATGCAATATACAGTAGTTCCGTAGCAAACTTACAGTCTCAAGCACGACAATGTTGAGTTAAAAAATTTGGTACCCGTTATCTCGGTAATTTAAATAATTATTTAATTTTAATTCTTTATGCTATGACTATATTTTTTAACCATTCAATCATATATATATAT
>NNCF01127991.1:127040-143749 GCA_002313205.1 Laupala kohalensis
ACTACTGATAACGAAATCTCGTGGAATGTATGAATACTGAAGATAGAGTGAATAGAAAGTGTTTGATGTTTTAGTTGTCTATGTCCATAAACACCATAAATAAGTTCCAGTTTCTCTGTCACCAAGAAAATATTAAAGGAATAAAACTGAAAATATTATTATCGATTCAAGAAATTGATCTGATACAGGAATCTGAAAGAACGTACAGCGGGTTGCATATACCCGCCTGTTGAAGCTCTTACCAAACATAAATTCTGTCGTAGATAAGAGCAGTGCTATTTTCTTTTAGGGGAATACGTTAACCGCTAATAACTTATACTCCCAAAATATAGAAGAATACAATTTAATGTATACTTTATGGGACAGGGATATATAACGATGACAATTAATCTATCGATTTTTCCTGATGCTGTAATTCGAATATAGAGCGATGATGTAAGCATCTAGGGACACATTTTTAAACAATAAAACCTCAGTTTCACCAGAATTGTTTACAATCAAACATTTAGTTGTAGGTGTCGGGTCGAAAAACCTCTTGACAAGAATGTGCTGGACAATATTCTCGTCTATTATATTTTTTATTATTAAAAACTTGTCTTCTTGGAAGATCGTTAAATAATAATACAAGAATATGGTTTCTCTTCCATTATGTAAACCTTTCACTCTGTGTTTTTCTTTAAATCAAACGAGCTATTCAAAATAAATACCAGACTCACAATTTCTACTCGTTTAAAATTACAGGGATATTTATTGAAAAAAGAAACACATCTAAATTATGATAGGCTCGACAAATAACTCCCACTGTTAAATAACGCACACTACAAAAAACATACTTTCATACTTTTGTTCGTATGACTTGCTTCATGACTCACGCACACATATTATTCACCCATTGAAACACTCGCTCGAACGCAAATCGCTCCTACCACCAGTGATGCGCCAATTTCCAAGGACCTCAGTATGATTGACATAATCATTTTTGACATAATTAGTTTATTATCCTCCGCGTGGTCATAGGCAGTTTGCAACTGATTTTTTGACAATAAAGTTTATTTATTTATTAAAAAACAGCCATCATGATGTTATTTTTATAATATAAAATCCTTAAGAAAGATTGCTGAAAAAAATGTAACAGAAATTTCAAGTTACGTTCGTGCGTAAAGAAGTATATTTCTTATATGTTATTTTTGTATTCTAATAAATAAATTTGTACGTGACTTATATGTTTTATAGGTGTTATAATCCTTATGAATGTATATTTGTGAACAGCATCTTATTAACCGTACTGGTGGTAAAAAAAAACACTATATTTAATAATGCGCAAGATAAGTTTTTAAAACGATATTACTGACGTGTGTATTATAAATAATACACCTCTCAACTTGTATTTTTCAATTCATAAATTTATGTCAAATATTTCTATCAAATTAACATTTCATTTAATGGTATTGACAGAAAAAAGAATTTAACGTTTGTTGTGCTTTATTTGTTTAGGGTACCGTGTATATTCAATAATAAAAAGCAATGTAAAAATGTTTAACATAAGAGATTAAAAGAGTTATGTAGCCACCAGTTTCTTATGTTTAACATCTTGAGGTACAAAATTACATCAACGCATTACGTAGATTAAATGTCTCAATTTTTTTAAATACATACTAATCTTAAGAAAGAGTATAATTTGCTAATTAAAGATGAATTCTAAAAGAATAAGTTACTTTGCATTAAATGGAAGGATAGTAAAATTAAATGTGTTGGAGCGCAATTCAAAAAAGTTATCTGACAATTTCTTTACTCCTTGAAAGGGCTGTTCTTTAGGAATAAAATCTATTTCTAGGAAGCTGCAAACAAAACGTCTGAAACTCTTGTATCATACAATACTGTACAGTTTAGTTTTCATTTGTGTGTTCAAAGAATTATTTATATCTACTGACGTTAAATACGTATTTTAAAAGTTGATTAGTATTTCGGTAATTATAAACATTATTCCTATTCTGTGGAAAAACAATTTTATTTTGATGCCTTTCTCCGTGAGCATTATCAGACGCTGTCTTTTTGAGTAATATTCTCATAAGTGACCATTGATAATCGTATTTTGCACTTTTTCTTGACCTCAAATAAGTTGAGAATTTATAAGAAATTGTATATTAAGGATTAAAATTAATAATTTTCATAATATTTCTAGTGGCAATATAATTTATTGAGAGAAATATGTGACTTTTACAAAACAACACATTGATCTGTTTTTGTTGTTGTTATTATTAAAAACGTGCATCTGTAATGTATTTAAATTAGACCACCCTCAGTTTTGACTTTACAATGAGACGAATTTTAATGAAATTTTATGTACATCGTTCTGATTCGAGATACGCCTTCATAGCAAGTAATGAATATTCAGTTTTCGGTATATTGCAAGTATGGGATATCTCTTAATTCCAAGTACGCTTGTTACATGTCACGATAATCCTCTCTAGTAAGGTAGTCTTATTAATATTTTAGAGAATTCTTGGTACAGTAAACTTATTAAGTGACTACCTCTAATAATTACAGACACATCTCTTTTAATAAGAGATTCAATTAATAATTTACGATATAATTTTATTTTATGATTCATTCTATTGTTAAATCTCTAATTTGAAAATTATATTTGAAAAATTTTTGAGTCATGAAAAAGTCTTTTTCTCAATATTTCACGATTTCGCGAAGAATGTTTCAAAAGTCACCAAAGATTTCCCTCAGATGATTACAATGGATACCGGAACGGTAGAAGTGTCTTGATACAGATGTAGATACGCAAACAAAATCACCTGCTTAGAATAGCGAAACCCTTCGAGCGCTTGTATAAAAACACATCAGGTCCTCCCTGCGTAGTGCCAGCGTCCCCACGACCTGGCCATTGAGAGCAGTTCCATGAATGGCTTCAGCATGTCCGCACTCGAGCCATTCATCAGCAACGCGTGAAAGAACCTGGGCGAGCGATGTGTTTGCACACCTGTTGCACAGGAAGGCGACGATCAGCCATATCTCCCTTCCCCCTAACTCAATGGGGGCGTCCGCTCGCCCTCCCGACCGCCCTGACATTGTGCCAAAAGTCTCCTCCATGGCCAGCCGTTGGCACTCACACTATGACGGCCAGCAGCCAAGTTCAATACCACTTCGTTGTTCATTCACATTTGGGCAATTCCTAGGTCAGTGCGCGAAGGTCTGCAACCGGCAGATATTCATGTGGCTTCTGAACCGTGGAGGACAAGTCAGTTTTCTCACTCAAACTAATGGCACAACACGATTCCGTTGTAAGAGCATTTATAACTTCAAGAAGAGATAATATTAGTACACTAGTCATGTTACGTTACTGGATTCCATATTTGGGTTATAGTATTTGTAATCATTATCACTAATGTAATATAAGCTAAAGTTTACTAAAATTCTTCCTGTAGTTTATCATTTTTCACGTATTATTATTAAGATAAACATAAGAATTGTTAGAGTAAAAACCACACTAAAATGGAAACTAGTATACACTTAATAGTACACTAATAATTAGTATCAGGTAAGAGCGCATGTACCTTGATGTAAATAGAGGGATTTCTGATAATGCCTTGAAACACATGAAAAAAGTATCTTTAATATAAAATAATAACGTTCCAGATGGACACAAATTGATTGATTGTAACGATCTATCGTAAAAGTAAATGTAGTAAAGTTCCTAAGGCGAGGAATTCGGAACAGTGAGATATTGCTCCGCGAGAAACTATCAACATTCTTTTCCGTATCTGGGTTGAATTTTAAAAATGTCCACCGCAGTTCACTGCGGTGAGATGAAACCGTAAGAAAGAGAATTCTAGGGTATAATTTTCTTACCCTAATGTGATATCGATAAAGTCACTTAAGACAGTGTCTCCGATTAGTGTTTCCCCTTCGGGATACCTTCATGTTTACCTCAACTCGCGTGTGGATATTCTTTCGCGGCTACACAGAAATTTCAAACACGATTGTAATGCTCCGATTTCCCTCCCCACGCCTTTGCTCACAAAGCGACTCGAGGATCGCGAGCTCGAATATTAGACATTCCCCGCATTCCACCCGGAGAACGAACCAGAATTAGTAATTCCGAGCGGACTGAGCAACGCAGCGTGTTGCGTCCCGCCAGCTGCGTTGACCGTGCTTTCGGCCGCGCCCCCTTGCTCTCCTAATCGTTAGGACGGGTCGTGGGGAGGACGGAGTGCTGCGGGCGGGGATGCTGAGGGCGCGCGAGGACGTCGAGCGGAGCGGCGCATGCGAGGACGGACGGGGCGAGGGTTGGGAGTCTCTCGCTTAAGACAATGGCGCGGCGGAGAGGGCACGTCTCAAGAACTAAGAGGTGGGATGAAGGGCGAGGGAAGCCGGAAAATGTGTCGTAAGAGCATCTGTTCCTTGAAGTTAAGGAGTGGGTAGGAAGCACATCAAATGGAGTGTGTGTGTGAATTGCCCGAGTCTGAAAATTTGTTAGGCTGCTTTGGGAACAACTATTTACCCCGCAGCCGTGCATCAAGGCGCGAGCGTGCGCTTTTTTTAAAAGCAGTTTGTTTGCTCACATAGCAGAAGAGAATCGCTGTAAGATTCACGTAGTGGAGTAGTAGGTTCCACAAAAGAAATACGGCTTTCATACGCACAGGATCTCATACAAATTTACATGATGTACATAATTTTTATTTAAAGGAATGAATAAAACAAACAATATCCCAATAACTTTATTAAAACATAAAAATGATACACGTACAAAATAACAAATATTTAATGAATTATTCTACGATTTAATATAGATATAAAATTAAATATTATTAATCAGGGTGTTAAAACTCTGAATCTAAAATAATCAGGAGCGAAACGACCTCAACGTTTACCTCCTCACATAATAAGACATTGATTAACTGATAAATTATTGGATTCTAATATACATTAAGATGCATAAGATTAAACGAACATGAAGAACTAGGGTACTCATCCCCACAGATTTACGTGTATCAAGTAGTCATAAATGATGATGAAAATGTATGCGTGGCCAATATGTTTGGGCATGTGTTAATATGTAATTTTCTTTCTCTTCGGTTAAATATTTTAATTTTGGCATAAAATGCTTTTACTACTGGTAGACAAATATTTTATTGCATTATAATACTCTATTTTTCGTAAAAGAAAACACTCATTATGCATCATTCTTTTAATATTAGAATTATACTGTAAAATATTTTTAAAGTTAGTGAAAAGTAAAATTCTGTTTCATTAAAACAATTAAATTTGTTAAGATTGAGAACAATTACGAAGCCATGCATTTATAATATAATTTTTCCCGTTCTTATATATTACTAATAGAAATATACTTTTCAACGTCTTTCAAGTTTCTGGCTATCCGAGTTTAACAATGTATTCCGAGTTCACTAATACCTTTGTGAAATATTATTTTATGCGAATACTTCTCTTTGAAAAATTATTCTGACCAATGATAATTGTTCATGATAGTTACATCTGCAATTCATAATTTTGTGTGTTTCAATAATGCCTATTAAATTATATAAAAATCTATAGATAATCTAAAAAACCCAAAACTATGTACTTTTCATATTTATTAAAAGCTATTTAAATTTACAACATTTTTTACTTATATAAATCTGCCTAGGTTCATCTGTCATAACATAAAATATAACAATTATCCATGAAATATGGTTACTATTATTCCTATCTTCCATTCAGGGTGTAAATCATTGGTATCCCTTATTAGAATGCTTTCAATTCGAACCCCAAGAAATTTCCTATATTTATATTGGTGTTTTCTGTTAACCCGATGTTTTTTATGTAATTTTTAGTTCTTTTCGTCGGAACAATCTTTTGGTCTGATTGTGTCATGAACTGGCAGGTAATGCCAATACCTTTCCAATTTATTAACCATAAACTTATTTCGACGAGAATATAACTAATGAAAAATTCTTACACCCTTCATTTATATACAATACAGTGACCCTCCTCACCATTCTTATCTCTATTCGAGATAGACAGCAGTATAGTTAGTCGGCATATATATTTAAAATTTTGACACAATTTAATTCTTGCAATAACTGCAAACAATTTAACTGCACAACAGCACTGATACTCGTGACATTTTTAGTTTCAGAACCATTACAAATATAAACAACATTTGTTAAAAATAATTAAGAATGGAATGAGAATTAGCGGAAAGTTTCTTAATCTTTAGGTCCTTTGAAACCGAACTCAAATTTCTTCACTAAAATTTCTGCCAAAAAGTAGCTCCTATTCGTGTGTTCCATTTGTAATGAACGTAAAAATATCGTTTGTACGTATTGGGACATCCTTTCCGTGGATATTTGAGAGTATTGGGCTCGCGCAGGGGATTAAAAACTTCGAACCGCAGGTGTGGGACTCATTGTGGCATTAAATGTTACGACTGGGTAAAGTGTCGAGGCTCTGCAAAGCTCTCTCCACAACTTTCCACCACACATACAATTCACCGCTTTACTTTCATTTTTAAAATATTTATTCAGATTTTATTCACTACTTATTTATACTCTCAAAAATACTTTCATACTCCATATTTTGTCTTAACGGTCTACCCAGATTTAAAACATAGTCAGCGCATCATATAACAACTATTGGTTTGTATTAACTTTTGTAAAAAAAACACAATTACATTACACTATAAATATATTGTTTTGTTGTGTTCAATCACCCCTTTTCTTTCCTTTCTTTTCCGATCATAGATTTATTGGTATTCTCGTATTTCTCGTGATATTTTGAATATTAGTCTGTTCAATATCTTTCTTTCCCACGTTTTAGAGGCACATGTACCAGAAATTTAATTTCTATAAATCTGAAATTGTTACTCAATTTTCAAATTAAATGTACTTAAACAAATTTATTCAAATTACCGCTTACATTGCCAACACGATTACTTTGTGAATACTTTGCAAGTTTGACTTATCATAATTATTATTTTATTATCGTCTCGTTTGGAAAATAAATCTTTCCCGCTTTAATAAATTTTATTACGATTCACCTCGTTTTTATACCATTTCTGTATTTTATTTATCACACTTGCATTTTTTGTTTTTCGAAAGTGTTTATATTTTGAATTTTCTAAATACGGCGTATTTTGATTGCATATAAAAGTATGCAACGCAGTAGTCTTGATCATCTTTTACCTTTAGTTGTCGTTCTCTCCTTCATCGTAATTCTCTCTTCTCGTCATATCATTTATCACTCATGTCCTTTGAAACTTGGTTCCGCGTTATTATTCTAATGACTGGGCTTAACCGACGTCACCTGCGATTTTCATTTGATCTCCTTCCGAACGTTTCACACATTTTCAAAACGTTTGATAAATAGAACATCAATAGATAAAATAATATTATCTTTCATTTCTCCACTCCTTCCCATCTACCCTCCTCCCATTGAGACGCATTTGCTCAACGAACTATTGCCCGAATAGTCTATTCACAAAAAATGCGTGAATCCACGTGCGATGAGTAAAAATTTATAATAGAGTACCAGCTTATTTTCACTACTAAACTTTTCTTTACAATTTCGCCAATTTTGATATATTTTGATATCAAATGGTATAGATTTGCATGCCAGTTAAACATTCAAACAAAACCAAAGAAACAACATTCATATTTATATATTAGTTTGTTTTGCCTTTATAAAATGGAATTCCTTTCTCATTATTGTAACTTTTCTACAATTATCCAACATTTATTACCTTCTATTTATTTATTAGCAGCTTATTGTGTCCATTGCTCTTTTAGAATTTCCTCGCTTATCTTCCTATCATCTGAATGTTTGTTTCTCCTTCTGATGGAATTAATTAAATAATCTTCTTAGTTTTTCAATATCAGAATCACGGTAGATTTACTCATTAGATGTAAATAATGAAGACTAATTTACTCCTTTGTTAAGCTTTGTTTCTTCAGTCTTTATTACACTGCAAATATTCTTGCATGTAATTTACAGGTGCATATCAAATGTAATTTACAAATGTTTCACTAGTATTCGGTTTTATTCACACTCGTCAAAATCCAATTCCCCGCGTTGTAACTGTTTTGAATAATTAAAGTTAGTTGTTGGAACAGAGAAAAATAAATTATTCCGTATTGTTTTCCAGAATTTTGCTCACGCAATGAAATTACTGTTTGTACTGACACTATGTGCATGACACTGACACGCGCCTATGGAACATAAATCACGACTCGCAATGTAAAGCCAATAATATTCTAATTTTACTTTTTTATTGAATACCACATGGTGATAAGTTTTTGCACTTCAAATGTCCAATAATATTTTTTATTCAGTGATAGCATAAAAAAGTAACTGGTTTTGGGAGTAATGTGAGGTCAACTTCAAAAGCTTTTATTTGAGCAACTCCTTACACTACTGTTACAAACTTTTCGCATATATATTGTCCGAGATATGTAATGAATAAATTACATAACTTTACTTTGAACAGAAATACCATATTTATCGAAATTTCTCATTATAAGAATCTAAAAATGCCACGTTCGGGTTTGCTACTGTTGTTATTCAAAAAATATTAAAAGTAATAGAGAATTAAACAAGAATTGGGCAGAATATATTATTGATTTCATATAAATTTTACCTAAAAATTATTTAAGGTATGTGATTAGCGTTGTGCTGCGTGTAGTCAGAAAGAAAGCTGGGAAATCCGGATCTACTGTTCGTGATGAACGTGGCAACCGTTTGTCGCTTAACCACGGAGACCTGAGAGGTCATATGTGTATCTTATTAAAATAAATTGAAAAAAAATCTCAATGATTGAAATTCAAGATAATAAAAATATTGAATTTTTATTTTGTGAAGTTAACACTGCTAAGGTTAAAACAAAAATATTACATTTTGATAAAACCATTCGTGCATGAGCAAGTACCTTCCACTACCCTCCGCGAACTCTTTCCCTTCAGAATGCTATCGACCGTTCTCTTGAGATAACAGACTACGCTCGGAAGAGCCGATCTCCGCCGCTGCCACCACTAGAACGCCAATTGGTCTCAGACTTCAACTTACGCATCCTTCAGCGCTGTATCCCAGCAACCAACTCACCTTGTCAGACACGCTATTAACGACTTCCTGCCTCAAAACCGTCTGTCTCACTCACCTTCTTCCCGATGTCTTTCCTTCGTCGCAGCCATCTACGATTTACAGAATCAAAAACTTTGACCCACTGTGAAGAGACATTTGCGAAGTAAATTACCTTCTAATATTATGTGGGTTCAGAAATAATTTATCTCGAATGAATTCGTAAGCTTTTCTTTCGTAGGGCTCGGAATACTTCTGTTGAAGGAAAAATTTCCGAGAGAGATATTGATTTTGTAATTATCTTCACTGAGAAAGTGTATTTGCACAAAACTTGAAGAGAAATGTATGTATAACGGGTTTCTTGTGAAGTGAAGGTCATTGATGGTTTTATCGAAGGGATGTTACACTTCAACATCTTTATTAAACAATACTCTGCATCAATTTGATACCTGTATTTCCAACTATCTCAACGCACGTGAAAATACCTTTCCGAAAACTGATTTTTCGAAATTGGTTTTGTATATGGCCGACTCTCTGACTATTATGATACGCTTACAGAGTAGAAAATTTTTTTTACAGAAAATAGTTTACAAATCAAACTTGATTCATGTTTACGTGTCACTTTCCAAAATGTCCATAAAACTATACAACTGAAAGACGTTTTAAAACGTACATTTTTTTGAAAAGATGAGTATCTGATTAATTTTGGAAAAACTTACTCGACATATACATAATTAATGCATCCTTCACTCGTATCGAAAACTAAATTTTATCTGTATCTAAAATTATCTTCGCAAATTTAATACTTATTGTATTTGGAATATTATTTATAACAAATTCTTTGAATCTTATTTCAAGACGATTTGCGTTACGTTGTATAGCGTAATACATGTCACGTAAATGTAATTGCATTCTAGGCACACGATCACGCAATACCATACCTGGAGGGTGTTGTTCAATCTTCTAACTATCCTGGCCCGGGTTTTTCTCCGTTTTTCCTTCGGGTAGAGGTGGATTTCTTATACAGGTTCTCTAGGCTTTGTCTAGGGGCGTGTTTATTGTAACAATAAATCGTGAATTTAGTGTTATTTCAATTCTTATGATTTTTAAACACTATACTCAGAATAATGTCTAGTTCGATAATAATTTGTACATGTAAATTTTTGCGTTAAATTACAAACATATTGAAATTCTATTAGTATTATAACTCGTAGTTAACTTTTCATCTTATCTAGGAATTTTTGCTGAAATTTTTGAATCCGCCTCTGCCTTAGGGCCCTTGATCGGAATTGATGGGATGGTNAGTAAATTAGTTTATTGTCCTCCACGTGGTCATACGCAGTTTGTACTGTTTTTTGACAATAAATTTATTATTAATAATAAATTTATTATTACCTATGTTTTCAGCACTCTATCATTCATTTTAGTATTCTAAAGCTGTGACCCTCGGCTTGGTACATCTGCTTGACTAAATTGATGTCAGCTCTCTTGATGTAGTGAATAAATGAGGTACATGCAGTTAATAAATGAGATAATAATGCGATTGAGAAATATTATTTTCCTGCGTCTATAAAATAACTTTAAAGAACAAAACTGAGTGGTTTTTGAAAAATATTTTAAAATATACTTTAATATAAAGGGCATTTCATATGAAGAACAAATATTAAAACATTTTAAAGCACGTACAATAACAACGAACATATGCCACAATAAATACGAAAAATGAATGAAAATAACTTATCAGTTTAGCCAGAAGTGGTGCGCACAGAGGGAAAGACAGACGGACGTCATATTTTAAGAATAAACTTTCGGTATCAGGGACACTAACAACGAATATTTCCATCAAAATCTAGCAATTTTCTCGGTTACAATCCTGTCTCTATGCAACGTGTATGATAAAGTAAATCACCTATATCCATTACGACAATGAAGGATAAATTTTTAATGAGATTTAAATACGAAACTAGATTTGAAATTATATTTCAGCACCTAAAATGTGAAACGTAGCAGAATAGAGAGTTTAAATTTTTAAAATTTCAAAGGACCTATTTTCAGATTTCATATGTATTCAGATTCATACGCGTTAAATTCAGTTTTTTCCATTTAATCGGATAATTTCTCAGATACAAGCGCCTTCTACTTCTCTCAAAATATATAAAAAGAAACAGGATGAGTGAATTAAAAGATATTCCACATATATTAGTCCTTCTATTTTAATAGGAGAAGGCCAGGAAAATCCTCAAAAAAAACCTTGGAAAATTTGTAATGAGTCTACCGTCTGATTTTTTATTATAGAGCTCTGACTTCTAATAGTTATGCAACAAAAATCGCAGAAAAAACTTAAGACCATTGGATTTGTCATTTTTTTCTGCACATGCACAAGTAATAAAATTGGTTTTATGAAAAATAATAATTTTTTTATACGTTATAATTTTACAGATTTTGTCGACACGTCAACTTTATTATTATTTTTGTTTAATTTACTGGGGGTGCCAAAAATAATTCTTATTCAGCGAATAATTACTGTTGTGATTGTGTCTACATTTAACAATTTTCAAGTTTCTACTTACAAAATATAATGAGTTGTTAATTTTTATCAAAAATATTGCTAAAAACGACAGATCACATTATTAACGTATAAAATTTATACTATTACCCTCACAAAAATGCACTGGTAACACTTTCATTGAATTGAAACGGCTCGGACTATTTACACTGCCTCCAGCAAGTGATAGATAAAACCATGTTTTTAATACGTGGCCGCCGGTGCAAAACAGTTGTGGCCGCGCGTTGTGGCCGCGCGTATTCAGTCCACTGGCAGGTAAAACTTCCTCTGCTGTGGAGTCAAGTCACTGGTCCAGTCAGCTAAGGAAGAATGCGTTGAGTCTTCCGGTCTTTTGGTAGATACGATGTAACCACTCAGACCTTATTCCACACTCACGCCTGCTTATTCAACGGTCTCAATAGATCACTGCATGGCATGGCTTTTTACGATTTATTCGTCAGTTTGGAAAATAAACTGAAATTATTTATTCTTAAATAAAACGACCTTATCACTCAGACTTATTTATTAACTTATGGGAGACACAACGTTTCGGTCTCCATTTCCCATGGGTCTTTCCAAGCAAGCAATGAAAAACAATGAGAAAGCAAACAAGTTAACGGTTTTACACTGGGAAAAGAAAGAGCTTACACTAATCAAAATAACAGTACAGAGAATAAAACGATTATATACAAAATAATAAGAGAAAACAACAATACATAGAATATGTACAACAGGCAAAGATTCAACGGTATGTCAAAAGTACAAAATAGTGTAAAAAAACTTTAAACAATTTTTTTTAAATTGCACAATAAGTGATAAAAACATAAAAGTCATATACATAAACTAAAATGTCATGGATTGAACCATAATACAAAATTGAAGTATGTGTAATAAGGTTGTTTTATTTAAGAATTAATGTGAAATTATTTATGTTAAAATGTCCGTAAACATTTTAAATTAATAGAACTTTGTTATGATTTTGATTTTAATACATTTTTTACATAGGTTTCTATATTTTAATACATAGGTTTTTAAAGTATTTTTAATAATATTACATATTTTAAACTCGCAAAAATTCCTCCACTTGTCCAACCACCCCCGCCCCCGCCCCCCAGAAAAAAAGGAAGAAAAAATCAATGATGTAGTTTGTGTCACGACCATTCCCATCCCCCCATGAATATCCCTCATATAACAATATGCAAAACAATAAATTTTTAATAGGACTGGGTTCACCTTGGCTGGAACTCACACGTTGTTTAAATTGTGCATATTAAATTTCATTTCACAATAGTATCACAAAATCTTTACCCCAGGTTTCTCTTTCTTTAAACGGAACACAATTAAAAACTGTTACGAATACAAAATTCTTAGGTCTCCATATTCAAGACAACCTCAAATGGAATTGTCACATTGACAATCTTAATTCCCAATTAAGCAAATTGTGTTACGCATTCCGAATCTTAGTTAACGCAGTTAGTCCACGTATTTCCCGTTGCGTATATTTTGCAAACGTTTACTCCCATTTACGTTACGGCATTACCTTCTGGGGTAATTCCGGTCAGAGTATTCAAACTTTCAGAATTCAGAAGAGGATAGTTCGGATAATTTGTAAATCTCACCCCCGAAACTCTTGTAAACCTTTATTCAAGGAATTAAATATATTAACACTTCCCTGCATTTATATTTATGAAACAGTCGTGTTTGTTAAGTCCGAATTACTGAAGTGCCACCCTTGCTTTATACGAAACAGTCTCGTTCACGAACACTATACACGCAATAGTAGTAATATTCATCGCCCTAGAGTGTCAACCACTCTTTGCCAAAAGGGACCATACCATTCGGGAATCGTTCTATATAATTCCCTGCCCAAGAATATAAAAGATATTATGAAATTGAATATCTTCAAATCCGCGGTTAAAAACTACCTCCTGCACCAGTGCTTCTACACTGTAAAAGAATTTATTGATTTTAACAAAAGTTAAATTCGTCTTGTACTTTATCACGCCATTGCTGTAGTACTTTTTAAACAACTTATAACAATTTCAAAAACTATTTTCTTGCATGATTGTGTTGTCTTATGGCTCATATTAATTTAGTTTTATGTGTACTCAACTTTGGCACGGTTGTGTACATAAATTCTGTAGCCCCATCCTGGCCCGGGTTTTTCTCCGTTTTTCCTTCTGGTAGAGGCGGATTTATCATACAGGTTCTCTAGGCTTTGTCTAGGGGCGTGTTTATTGTAACAATAAATCGTGAATTTAGTGTTATTTCAATTCTTATGATTTTTAAACACTATACTCAGAATAATCTATAGTTCGATAACAACTTGTACATGTAATTTTTTTGCTTAAAATTACAAACATATTGACATTCTATTAGTAATATAACTCGCAGCCAACTTTTTATCTTATCTAGGAACTTTTGCTGAAATTTTTGAATCCGCCTCTGCCTTAGGGCCCTTGATCGGAATTGATGGGATGNTGCCTCTTCCTTAGGGCCCTTGATCGAAATTGATGGGATGGTCCCTTGCTTTCTTCCGGAGAGTAAATTAGTTTTTTTTTCCTCCACGTGGTCATACGCAGTTTGTACTGTTTTTTGACAATAAATTTATTTATTTATAAATAAAACCGTCTATTTTTATTTATTGCAATTTCCATTAGTGTGCTATTTTTCTGATAAAGAAAAAAATGAATTATTTTAAAAATTGCAGGATGGCAAGGATCAAGAAAGTGACAATTAGTATTGATCTCCTGTCACTCATTAAATATGCCTATTGCCCACACTTGATCTCTCGTGTATTCACACACAAAAGACAGTTCAGTAATTATCTTAATAGAATTAATTTTCTATATTAATAAATGTTGCATAATTAAGCAGAAAACGTAGAAACGTTTTTCAATTTGTTGTCAATAGGTATGGTATCTAATCAATGTCTACGGTAGCATTACTGTAGCTTAGTTGAGCAAAATACTAGAATAAGCAAGGTTAAGAGTTTGAATCAGAATCATTGTAAATTTCTTCCCTTCATTTCTGGCGGAAAGTTTTTTAGATAAAACGACAACACAATTTTTTCAAAATTTTCATATCATTTTTCATCATTGTAAACTTGTCCAAAGATGATAAAAGGGGAAAATGGTTGAAAGAACACTTTTTCAAGAGCGATGTTACGTTATTCTACCCAACACATCTCGTTCGTAGATATTCGATAGTCGATGAGGTAATACTTTCCAGGCGATACGAAAGGAAAGCAATATAAAGTAGCTCAACGAAGATGACAAGGAATGAAAGCTATAAAAAATACAAATACCGAAAACTGTAACGTAGATGCGACGGAGCTAAGGGGTTTTACAAAGAATACAAAACGTGAAAGTATTCAAGTTTTAACGCAAATTTACTACGTTGCTAGCAATTACGGAAATTGTGTGGTGGTTAAGGATCCCGAAATCTCACAAGGGTGAGGAAAATTAAATAAATAAATAAATAAATAAATTTATTGCAAAAAAACCTACAAATTGCGTATGACCACCTGGAGGACAAGATACTAATTTACTCTCCGGAAGCAAGCCAGTGACCACCTCATCAATTCCTTTATCAAAGACCCTAAGGCATAGGCGGATTGAAAAATTTCAGCAAACTCCTAGATAAGTTAAAAAATATTATATAATAGAATAACAACAAGTTTGTAATTGAACACAAAAAATGTATTTCAAAAGTACGTATTATTATCGAACTATAGATTATTTGGAATATAGTGTTTATAAATTGTAAGTATTAAAATAACTCTAAATTCAAGAGTTATTGTTTCAGTAGACAAGAGCCGAGAGAACCTGCATAAAAAAATCCGCCTCTATCCGAAGGAAAAATATTTTATCCCATTCTTTATCAGCAGAATAGTTGAAATGATGCGCATAAATTAATGAAATGTATTAAGAACTACAATGAAACCTCGTATATCCGGACAAACTGTGGAAGGGAATGACACGGATGTTCAAATATCCGGAAACTCTAGATGGTACGGAAATAAACAATAGAAAAATGTACTGTTTGGTGATCATTTGATTTGTATTCTATATGAAAATTAAGTAATAAAATATTTCTCCGTCTCCAAGTCATCGCAACTAAACCCAATATGGTAGATACAATTATTATTTAGAATATAGTCTAGTTATTGAGATTGGGTCGAAAGAAAAAAATATTACACTATTCCATACTGCGGACGTTTCGAAAATTTATATTTTCTTTTTCAGACAAACAAGGTCGACAAAATCTTATTCTAATTTTCTAGCAATAAGTTAAACACTGAATAATAAATTTAAAAAATCATACCTGTATAAATTCGCAATACAATAACTCACTCATCAGTCACAAAACTTTCTCGCATTCCATCTTGCATACTAGAACATATATACCAGAACATCTGTATACATACTGCCTCGCACTCATCGCCAAAAACAACTGAGCACCCCTCATGCTGACAAACAATTGTGCATGACACGTGCTCCACCGCTCAGTGAGTCACGGCCATGAGCCACTATGGCGTAACACACCGGACGCAAGACCATAAACAAGGGGGAAAAACCACAACTTCATCACAATCAATTTCAACTATTAGTTATCTTCACTATTACACTTACAAATTATTAGATTATCTAATATATACACACATAATCTATTATTTACACACATATTTTATAATTGATTCAACCTAACACTATTGTTTATTTAATTTATTTACAATGTTTGCATATATGTAACTTAAATTGTCTGTATCAGACTTTAAATTGAACGCATGTTTATGTTGTGTAATGTACACCATTTCTTTGTATAACCATTCCCTGCACAGTGGTTCGTTATCCAATATGTGTACCGCATCAAAGTTAAAGGTATGTTTGGAGTTACTGGCATGTTTGCCTAAAGCACAGCCTGGATTTTTCGGTATAATCAGCGCGGTACTGAGTCATTCGTTTTGCCCTGTTTCTCCTATATGTATGTATATATATATATATATATATATATATATATATATATATATATATATATATATATATATATATATATATATATATATATATATATTGTAGTATAA
>NNCF01127991.1:145552-162172 GCA_002313205.1 Laupala kohalensis
AAAGTGTGTAGTAGAGATATTGGTCGGTAATTTCCAATATTAAGTTTGTTACCTTTCTTGTGTAAAGGTTTCACTTTAGCTCTCTTAAATATGTTGGGAAACACCCCTTCCGATAAAGAACTATTAAAAATATTTATGAGTGGATTTAATATAGCGTGGGACGAAAATTTAACAATAAACTCAGGTATATCATCTACGCCTGTTGAAAATTTTAAAGTTAAGTAATATAAAATAATTGAAAGAAATTCACGGGTTGAAGAAGAAAATTACAGAATTGAATCTTTCTACCAATGCCTTGTTATATATCGCTCTTGTGTCTGCTAAGAAATCAAAGAGACGTATTATAGTACTAAGTATAGAATACTGTCTCATTGTTCTCGAAGCCAATACTGATGCAGTAGAGCTGTTGATGGATGAAAACACCGACCCATCTGCGTCCATACATGTAGTGTTGACGACAGATGTCGAGACGCATCGACTAAGAAATGGTACCGAACTCAGAGGACCAGAAAAAATACTCTTCCGTCCTATTGAAATTTTTTATAGATATTCACTAATTGTTATAGTGAATGGTACATCTTAGACTTAAAAATTTGAGAGCAGTCTCTGAGTCCCAGAATGGATTCGCAGCAGTGACCTTCGTCTTGCCGGATCCAATACATGTTGATCTTAATTTTGCATTCATTACATGTAACAATATCATTTCGACATTAAAGTAATAATAATATAGAACGACGAAATTTGTTTCAATTTTTAATATTCTCAACTAGCAGAAATACCCTAATGTACTACTAGCAGACTTACATGTTTACGTTCTTCCTCCCTAATTTTTTACTTCTGTATAAATTGTATTTTTTCTTACGTGGTCAGACGGTAGAGCAGACCCTATTGTCTGAGTCTCGCTACTAAAAAACCATTTTATTATTATTCCTATTATTGTTATACCCGGCGTTGCCCAGGATTTGAAAAGAAACTTCATTATTGGACATTTAACACAAAAAAATCACAAATAAAGCATAAATTTTTTTAATATTTTAAATATTGTTAAACAAACATAAAAAAAATTACATCAATATTCAAAGAAAAATTGGTACAGTGAATAGATATACTATTTTATGCTACAGAGGGTATTAATACACTTGTCAACAGGTCTGGATTTTGTGCTGTCTCTTATANAATACTCGTATAATATTCTAAATTCATCTAAATTTCCACATTTCACTACTTTTGTGATATTCAATTTATATTTCTGTTAATTTCAAAAATTAAATACCACGACGGAAACCTACAAAAATACTACGTTTTCAGTATTTTATGCACATATGTACGTAATTACGAATGTTTAATAATACAGACAGAAGGAAAATACAATTAAACAGAAATAAACAAAGCGCAGAGTTAAGACCCCTGAATTCTTTTGTTTTCATTTCACTTGTAGGTTTTGTACTTGAAATCAATGTTCTTCAAAGCCTTTATATAATTTTGCTTCTACGATTCGGTCACTTGGATTATATTTTCAGTGGATACCTCACGTAATTGAACACTGACGGACACATGAGTAAGTTTCAAAGTCAGGTCATGCAAGTGAAGATTCTCATCTACTGATGAGGAGCCAATTTTAATATTTTTTCTGCTCTTGTAACAAGTACGAGATATTTAAGCACTATATTATAAATATAAAGGTACGTTTACACTTGTTTACATGTATAAGCGACTTGTATGAAATACATGTACCTCAAAGTTTGCGATTTGTATGAGCTCAGATACTTCTACCTCGTACATGTAACCTACACGGTAGCGTTTACACTGTGCGATTTGTATCGAGGAATTCTTGGTGTATCGCGAGGGAAGAAAACAAAATGATATACTAATCCACTAAAGAAATAAACTAATCTAAGCTTAAGAAAATATAATACGCACAACTCACCACCTAAGGTTACAGGGTAAATAGACAATGAGAAAAACGTATGACAACAATGACATAACCTCCAAAGCTCCTCCATTTCTTTAAGCCAAACGCTCGTTTGGCTGAAGTTATTCGAGAACTGGACACTTTCACTAAAAAACTAACTGAGCGGGACACAGTAATCATCATAGGTGGGCAGAACGATATCAACTTGGGTGGACATTTTAACGCGTCTGAACATCTACAGAAACTAAAAATGGCCTCCCTGCACACAAACATAGTGCTCTCTAGCCTGCCTCCACGCTTCAACGTTCCACAAATAAACCACGAAATTAACCTGGCAAACATCTCCCTAAAACATCACCTGGCAGACACAAAAATCACATTTTTTGATTTGCAACCACACCTGACTGCCAAGGACTTTACCCAGCACGGTTTACACCTGAAACCGTCTGGGAAACAGCACTTCGGTTCTCTCCTAGCTTCACATCTGACCTCACATCATCCACCTCCTCCATTACCTCCTCCTGCACGTACCTCATCTCCTCCTCCACCTCCCTCTACTTCTACCTCATCTCCTCCACCTCCCTCTGCTCCTACCTCATCACCATTTCCTCTTCCTATCTCCACACCCATTTCTTCTCCTGTCCCCGTTCTTTCACCTACTGCTTCCTCATCTCCCACGTCAACATCTATTCCTCCTGTCGCCCCCATACACCGTTACAACTTGCGCTCAGGAGTACGATGTGGTACTCGAAGGTGACAATCGCGTTCAGGTGCTGTGTGCGAGCTTCATCCGGAACTAGAAGCTGTACCAATTTCAAATTCCTCTCCACAATCTAACGTCGATTCCATTTCTCGTGAGTCACAAACTCTTTGCGAAAATAAAATAATTATATTTCATCATAATGTCCAATCCCTTTCAAACAAATTGACAGACATTGAAATTCTGGTACACGAAAATCGATTCGATTTGCTATGCCTCACAGAGCATTGGCTTTCAACTAACAACATCAACGATACTGCTATTTCTAATTATTATTTAGCAAGTTCTTACTGTCGGCAAAATTTTAAAGGCAAAAATCCCCACGGAGGTACGTGTATCTACGTTCGTAATGATATTTTATCTTCTCCACTGACAGGCTACGAGAACTTCTGCGTAGATAGTGTGTTCGAAATTTCTGCAGTTGAACTGACCGACACCGGTATTGTTGTTTTGTGTATTTATAGACCTCCTCAATCAGATCTTGACATATTTTTTCGGAACTTCGAAAATGTTTTAGAACATATCGCACATAAATCTACTAAATCTATCGTTATATGTGGTGATTTCAATATCGATTTCTTGAGTACATCCGACTCTGCACATTCACCAGTTAATCGATTCAAGAATCTTATCGACTCCTTCAACCTTATTACTACGATAAATGACCCCACTCGCCTCTCCGGCTCATCTCAAACATTGCTAGATCAAATTATAGTCAACAATGGAATCTCGTATCTCTCTGAAGTGTTTATCGCCGGATACAGTGATCACCTTGCTCAAGTATTGACTATTAATAATACACTAAAACCGCTTAAAATCCTTTACAAATTTACAAGAGAGTTTAATGACATAAATAAATCCATATTCGTAAATTATTTGCGTGAAGAAACATGGAAAGATGTTTACAATTGCCAAAACACCGACGACAAATTCAATGTATTTATCTCAACATTCCTAAAACATTACAACTCTAGTTTTCCCATAAAACGCAAGTTAATTAACACAAAAAAATACAATAGATGGATCACCCTAGGGATAAGAATTTCTTCAAAAAACAAACGCCGTTTATATTATCTTTCAAAACGCTATAACCAGCCACCCGAATTCCATAATTATTTTCGTAAATATAAGACTATTCTCCGAAAAGTAGTCTATGCAGCTAAAGTTATGGAAAACGACAGGCATATACTAAAATCGAACAACCGGATGAAAGCCATGTGGAATATTGTTAACAATTACACGTCAACTTCTGAAAATCGCGAAGAAAATGTTTCTTTACTAAACGATGGCAAGATCGTGTCAAATCCTCAGGACATCGCAAGTTTGTTTAATTCTCACTTCTCAGAAGTTGGTAAAATAACGAACTCAATATATCCAAATCAATGTCCTCCAATTATTACCACCCACATACCCAATTCTATGTTCACTTCCGAAACTAACGCCAGTGAAGTCATGGGAATCATCAGCTCCTTAAAAAACAAATTTTCACGAGGCATAGATGATATACCTGAGTTTATTGTTAAATCTTCGTCCCACGCTATATTAAATCCACTCGTAAATATTTTTAATAGTTCTTTATCGGAAGGGGTGTTTCCCAATATATTTAAGAGAGCTAAAGTGAAACCTTTACACAAGAAAGGAAACAAACTTAATATTGGAAATTACCGACCAATATCTCTACTACCCACTTTCTCAAAAATCCTAGAAAAATTGTTCTATAAGCGTCTTCTAGATTTTTTATCAAAATATAACATTCTCTCTGACGATCAACACGGTTTTAGGAAATCCTTTTCCACTACAAGCGCCATATTTTCCTTCTTAAACGATGTTACCACATCTCTAGACAGTGGAGAAAATCCTCAGGGTGTTTTTCTTGACTTATCCAAAGCATTCGATGTCATCGATCACGGAATTCTCCTTACCAAATTGCATTCTTTAGGCATTCGTGGACTTCCACATCAATGGCTAACTTCTTATTTAAAAGATAGATATCAACAAGTAGAAATATCCTATACTAAAAATAAAATACTTGAGCGTTGTCTTTCAGAAACAAAGCCACTTACTTGCGGAGTACCCCAAGGATCAATTCTCGGCCCTATACTCTTTTTATTGTATGTGAACGACATGTCATCATCCACATCAGATTGCAAAATGGTTCTTTTTGCTGATGACACTAATTTACTATGTAAACACGCCAATGCTCAAAAAGTTTTGTCTAACCTTTCGACTTGGTTCCATGCAAATCGTCTCATTGTAAACACTGACAAAACAGTGTCTATGTCATTTCACAATAGTATCACAAAATCTTTACCCCAGGTTTCTCTTTCTTTAAACGGAACACAATTAAAAACTGTTACAAATACAAAATTCTTAGGTCTCCATATTCAAGACAACCTCAAATGGAATTGTCACATTGACAATCTTAATTCCCAATTAAGCAAATTGTGTTACGCATTCCGAATCTTAGTTAACGCAGTTAGTCCACGTATTTCCCGTTGCGTATATTTTGCAAACGTTTACTCCCATTTACGTTACGGCATTACCTTCTGGGGTAATTCCGGTCAGAGTATTCAAACTTTCAGAATTCAGAAGAGGATAGTTCGGATAATTTGTAAATCTCACCCCCGAAACTCTTGTAAACCTTTATTCAAGGAATTAAATATCTTAACACTTCCCTGCATTTATATTTATGAAACGGTCGTGTTTGTTAAGACCGAATTATTGAAGCACCACCCACCAAGTGCATATGCGTTTGCGACTTGTATGAGCGACGTGTACATCCTGAATGAAGCTCATAAAAAATGTATCAGAATTTGTCTGAGGACCTGTCGCGCGACATGTCAAGGAGTTGGCACTAGCTGATACAAATTGACATGTATCTCACACAAGTCGCTCATACGTGTATACAAGTGTAAACGTACCTTGAGAGAGATACGCAATGGATTGAAATTTTAGATTGTAGAAAACACGTCCTACTAACCCTGGTCAAAGGTGAACACCTAAGGATTGTAGCAGTGGTGTGTTATATTAAAAGAAGAAAGAAGAAATTGAAGTACAAAGTACAGAAATGTTTAAGACCGTTAGATCTCGGTTATTTATTTGTAAAACAGATGCAATCGTGTAATGTCTTTTGATGTGAACATGACACAAAAAACTAATGTATATTAAATCCTCTTGTAATTCATCAATATTCGAGTCCTTTGGAATTTTAGATAATTTCATAGATTAGTTTTTTCCGATTTCCATGCCAGAGAAATTCCAAATAATTCACTTATATTGATGTATATTTGTTGACAGATACTATTATTTTATTCTATTAAGTTTTTACTGAGTTCTAAATCTAAATAAATTTTCATTCGTGACGGACAACATATAATTTATAGGGTGTCCCTTATATGGGGCAAAACATTTTTTTTTGTTTTGCGATAATTAAAACGCATACCCTCTATCTTTTTCGATTTGTTTCTAAATGCCCATATACAACACATTATACTCCTAGGATGATGCTAACCTGTGCCGAATTCACGTCAAAGTTGCTATTTGTTAATGAAAGCTCAACTTGTAAAATATTGGGCGCGTAACTCTTTCTACAATCCGTGTTTTTCATCCAATCAACTTGAAATTTTCACCAATACTTTAAAAATATAAATATGAGGTTAAAATTTCAAGTAGATTAGATGAAAAACACGGACTGAAGAAATGGCTGAGCGCTCCGCTGAAGACTCCAATTTCAGATAAAAGTCTATGATGAAGCTTTAAAAGTTTTCCTTAGCCCGTCATTACAGTTCAATCAGTTTGAAATTTTTGTCAGAGCTTTGAAAAAGTTTGTAAGAGATAAAGTAAAAATTTCAAGTTAGTAGGATGAAATGCAAAATTGGGGGAAAAGTTTGGACGCTACGCTCGTAGCTCCGATTTTAGTGGTCTACGTAGCAAACATTGTTATAAGCCATTAATCCAGCAATTACTTCGTGTTGGGAAGAAACAAAAATAAAATATATTTATAACTTGTAATATTTATTAATACGAATATTTTATAATTATATAACAAAATATAATCAAGTAATCATTTGGGATACTTTCCCTTCAAAGATTCTTCTTTTTCAGTCAGGAAACAACTGACTTTCTTGAATACAATGGAAAAATAATTTTTTCTGCTCCTCATAGACTGTATTAAAACCATGAAATTCTTGCAATAGTTAACTGCACTTTCAGCAGTATTGTTGACAGCATTACGGACGAAACAATATGTTTGGTTTTCAAGAACGACTCATTGTTCTCCCGTGTAGAAGGACATCGTTGGAGAAAGCTAACTTCAGTTTTCGAGCGAAAGGGAAAAATCTTTACGCTTGATAGATATAAAGTTTTCTGTGTTCGTTTCAGAAATAAAAGGAGAGCAGAAACGAATAAAAATTATTAAGAGTTGCTGATTCAGAAAATGTACATATTAATGAATATAATGAAATTCCTTATTGCAAATTCTTGATAACAACAGTGAAATAACTGTTGGTTTAAAAGAAAGGCGTGTCTTTCTAAATAAGCGTAAAGTCAAAATGATAGTGTTTGATGGCATATGTCGCTTCCCAGTAGCCACCTGATTTTCTCTACTCAAATGTTTCACTATTCTTACTTTTGATGTTTTCATCTACAGAATCATCAAACAGTGCCAAGACTGCCACTTCGTCCACAAAGTACCATAAGAGCTGACAAAACTTCTGCAGATCTGCTTTCGATATGACATTGTCAACGTTTTCAGATTTCAGAGATTTCAGGAAACTCAAGTCACTTTGAGGAGCTTTTACAGCAGAAACACGTTGAAGTCATGACCTAATATAGCAGGTCACAATGAATAAACTTATATACTACACAGCGGTTTTGTCCTCGGGGGTTGGTTCAAGTTGAGAGCTGAGTGGAGTTGTTTTTAGACAATAAAGTGGAATTAGATAAAGAATTTACACTATAAGATGGAGAGCTCAGCTAACTCTCGATAGTCATGTTGTATATTCTTTTTTTAGTTCACGTCGATATAAATCCAGCAATGAGTCAATTTCAGCACGTTCAAGTGAGCCTCTATAATTTCTTTACAGACGTTGATATAGTCCGAATCAGTATTTTTCCAAATTTCATTAAACCTCTTTTTTAAAAAAGGGATGTCTGGACTTGTGTTAATTTGGTGAATTTTGCTTCGAAAACGCTTTTCATGACAAGTTCATAAACGTCGTGGCGGCAACCAAAAATTATCAAATCCCTGCTTGATTTCTGCTTTAGAAGCACACAGGAACCATTGAAACACCCTGTATTAGAAACCGTTGTATCACAACAGAGAAACTTCTCTTTTTCTTCAAGACATAACAGTCGAAACACATTGCGACTGCTCCTTTCCTCTGGAATTGTCCAATTTAGGAACAGCTAAAATTTGATCTTTATATCCAAATGGAATCGCAATAGGAAGACGTTCTTATTTGACATTTCGAACATCCAAAGAGGAGGATTCTTTGGAATTACAAATCCAGACTTACTTGTAAACACTTATCTACGGAGCTTAAAAACATTTTTCTTTGCATCTTTTCGGAAATCCCTCCTGATCTCGTATAATTTAATGAGATTTTTATACTATTTGAAAATGTTTTAATTGGAATCCTCACCTTTTTTTCAAAATTTATTGCGCTCTGGAACAGTGAGATTAACGCGTTCGTTCCGAGATAATTTCACAACGAATGAGGTACAAAGAATACCGCGAGTACCTCTCCATTTGACAAAAATTTACAACCGATAAGTTGACGATTCACTTCCCCCACCAGAAATATTCTTTACATGTTATCCAGTGACATGTTAGATATCTAAAGCGATACACACTTGATAAATTACAAACTGCTATTGTATACGAGGACTGTGAACGCACATGCAATTTACAAGCGAGCAAGAATTGACAGAATTCTGTGCAAGTCAGCACGTACCCGTCATCGCCCCTACATTTTTGATAATGCATAGAAAAGAAGCTAGATCTCCGTTAAAAGATTCAGTTTTTGGTAAAGTTTTTAGAATAATGATAACATTCGATAAAAAAATTATAACATTTGCATGCTACTCCCAGATTCCTTGAATCAAGAAATAATGACAGTTACTCAGAATTTAAGCTTCTATTTGGGGCATTCAAAATTTACATCGCCATCTCTTTTATCCACTTGACTTGAAATTTTTATCCGAACTTTTAAACTTCATTCCAAAAGGTATTGTAAAAATTTCAATTCGATTAGAATGAAATGATGGACGTGGGAAAAGTTTCTTTATTATTTTATTAGTTTTTCGAATATTACAACTTTGACGTGAATTCTGCTCGGGTTAACGTCATCCCAGGGTGATGATATTTAATATATTAGTTTTTGGAATGAAATATTTAAAAAATAGAATTTATGCTTTCAAAAAAGTGGAAAAATAATGTACACCCTAAATAGAACATTCAATATTCTTTGGTTCTATAATATTAAAAATTGAGTAAAATTAGTTGTTTATAATTTTAGTAAACATTTAACAATAAATAGTTAATCTCACGATACGAAAAAATATCAACTCTTTTGTATAATATTGAACGCTATCAGAAAGCATCAGAAGGCTGTGTGTTGGGAAAACATGCTACAAACAAATTAAATGAAATATGTGGAACGTGCTTAGGGGTTGTCCTTAGGGACGGGTAGTAAGGTACAATTATACTGGTTGAGCATTCTATCAAAATGAACAATTACGATTAAAAAATTTGTATTTGTATTTCAATCAATATTCATTAAAATATTAGACAATAATTCATCTACATAATTTTAATTTACGATGATGTGTTGAAGAATACATGAAATTTAAAAACAAACAAACTAATACATAGTATTACATTTTTCTATTCTTAGTCCTATAATTCAAGTTGGTACATGGAAACTTCACTCACTAAAATTTAAGAAGCATCCACACAACACGAAGCTTTTACCCGTATATATGCAGTGATATCTTTTATTTATCTTTTAATTTCTTGAGCAAATGGATTAGAAATCTAGATATTCCAAATTGTTTATTTCAAACTTAATCAACTTTATTTGAGCACTTGCTTTTTATTGTAATAACTCGCTTCATTATCTTTAAATTACCAATATAATTCGTCTCTCGTACTGCATCTTACCTAACAATTAATTGTTTAATCGTCATAGCTTAAAAAAGGAACAAAAGTTGTTTTATTTTAAGTTTTGAAAACATACTTGGGCAAACGGACAAGTGAAAATTAGTAAATGACCCTAAATACGGTGCAAACAGTTTTATAAACGAGTGCAAATATATCTCACTTTGTAGTGGACTACAAAAATTCTCATTAATTCTTTATTCAAAATTTCAGTGCAGAATACATTCTTAATTACCCTACAAATTTAAAGAAAATTACCTATTTTCATCGCCTCTCTTCATGTTTACAGGAATTTTAATTAGGATCTTATTTATGTGATTGCTTTTTAACGTCCACTGTTGGGTGAAGATAATTACGTTTCGAATAATCCCTCGGAAAGTACAATGTAACAAGTTTTGAAAATAATTATCGCGTGGAAAAGAGGGTTCTGAAATTAAAGTCTCGTAGCATCGCTGCTTCAATGATGAACAGAGAGGAAGAGGGATTTTCCCTTCTTCTGTGTTTAAGAACGTGACTTGAAAGAATAAGCTGAAGTGCAAACAGAGAACAAATCAAACATTGCGAAGTTGGCTTTGTGTCCCCGAAAGACTCCTCGCTTCACATTCAACATTAATCCTAGTTAGACAGCGGAGCACAACCTAAGAACCACTTAAGTTCGGGGAAATATAATGAAAGATGAAGATAGTTACGCAAAAATCAATATTCACAGTAATTCTTATTGCAATCTTAATTTCACTTTTAGTTTGAGAACCATAGTATGATTGAACCATATTTTAGAACGGAGACTGTGAAACTTCAACTAAATTAGTACTTAGTTCAAACACGTATGCCATTCTACTAAATCAGAACACCGTAAGAAGAGTGCGTTTTTCGTAGATTCATAAACAGTTCAAAAGTAAATAAGAATACTGACAGAGTATTTCATTGATACAGGTCGAAAGATTTTTCTTTCCTAAATGGTAACTTTTCATCATTTTCTCCAGCCTATCTTCATTAATAGCGGAAAAAGTGTCATACTAAACTAAATGAGAAATCACTACAAAGAAATTTTATTTATTCCATCAAATCGTAATCTTACATTTTAACAATGTCCTATTTAATTAAATTTTTAAAATGTAAATTAAATTTGAATTGTAATTGTTTGTTTGGCGACGAAAGTAAATGATCGAAGGTACCAATAGTAACAGCAGATCTAAAATTATAGAAATGACATTTATTGACATTAATTTCAACTAATCGGTTGCCTTTTGTAGAGTAAGGTAAATTTCCTCTTAGACATTATCTGTTGCGATTCGATGTTCACACTAAACGAATAACAAAGCTTTCAGTAGGTTAATAAAGAAGTTTAAAAAATACTACGAGAAAATACGAGCCTACTTGTTACGAGAAAACAATAACTCTATGAACGCGTCTCCAAAATTTGATCAAGTAAAATTTAAAAAAATGAAAAAATGCGTGTGCAGGAGTTTCAGGGTATATGAAATTTTCTCTCCGTTCAATACAAAGAAAACTTTTTTATTTCAATACAAAGAAACTATGGGCAAGTCTCGATCACGTTCAGTGAGACCTCAGGTCATAAACAAAAGAGAGCAGAAGTTTCCGGGTAAGGCCCACCGTAAAATCTATAACTCAACGAAGCGGATTCAAAGAATCATTCAGCACAAATAAAGCGAAGAATCCACAAAAACTCAGAAATATTTTCCTTCGTACAAAATGCATTGTCCTTTCTAGATCCACCAGAACATCTCAACACTGTTTAGTAAAAACAGTGGGACAACAGCATCGAGTGTACACCCTGAGAAATATTTCAAACGTTAAGAAATTTTATAGTCTTGCAACCAAATTTATTCATACATAAAATAATACGTCATAGGCTTCTTACACGAGCAAAAAACGTTGACTCTTAATTATTTACAACTAGGATGTATATATTTCGATTCTCTATGTTGTTCGATTATGACAATCATTTCAATTTGAGGTCCCAAAATATAACATATCTAGCTCATTTTGTCTCGCGTTGCCAGAGTTTCTTATATAATATTCTAGACTCATATGTTAGTTTCTATAAATCTGTACTTTCGTAATATTAAATTTTCACTTTTATTATTTTCAAAAATTACGTACCACGTAGAAAAGCTACAAAATGCATACAGTTTTCAATATTGTATGCTAATATGTGGGCCTACGTAATTACGAATTATTTTAGAATCCAAATCGAGGCAGAAGGAAAATATATTTTACACAGAACGCTCGATAAACAAAACATATAGATAAGACCACAGATTCGTCTGAGGTTAAGACCTCTGAATTCTTTTGTTTTCATTTCACGTAATGAACTTGAACACAATTTAGGTAATGTTATTCAAAGCCTTTATAAAGTATTGCTTGTACAAATGGTCACTTAGATTATATTTTCAGTAGATTGTCCGCCGCACGTAATTGGACTCTGACGGACAAATTAGTAAGTTTCATAGTCAACTGTTTTGTTAGTGAAGATTCACATCTACAGATTAGCTGCCTAAAAACCTAGAGAATAAACTGTGTTGTAAAGACGATGTTGTTCGGTGTATGATAGGCATTTTCCTACCTTTCTCTAGTGATAAAACCGAATGCTGGTAAAGGTGTATACAACCCAGTAAAGAAACGGCAGAGCAGAAGAAGAATAAATGGAAAAAGAAAAGAAATAGAAAGAAATAATTTCGTAGCTGTTAAAGGAAATTTTATTTTGGATTTCAACTCTATGAATTGAAATAAAATTAGATTGACATAAAATTAGTTTTGTCATTAGCACAAAAAAAATGTTGTGTTCCGTGTAAAAATTATTGTTGACACAATAAGGCAAATGATGTCTAAATTTAAGAATTGGAGTGTAAAGAGTTATTTAGTTTTGATGTATTGAAAACGGAAACATTTGGAATCGAGGTAAAAAAATATAGTATGAAGATCGAAATCGAGAAATTTCGAAATCGGTTACTATCGACAATAAATACTTAATAATATTGTGAATGTGTATTTATTTATTTGTTGCCACGTATCGTCTAAATTACTAGAGCAATCTTGACTAATTTTGGCAGGGACGCAAGTTAAAATCCAGATAAATTAATTTTAATTTTAGAATAAAAAAGATTGTCACATAAATATTCAGCCAAAGCAGTAAAACGAAGCATGCCCAGTCATCTGTAACAACAAAGAAAACATCAACGTGATCCCCCATCATTTTCACGATACATATCCTGAGATTGTATGCAACATTAAAATTTCAATATCTACCTATATATTATTCACCAATCATTTTCGTTTGATGGAGTCCATCGTTGTTTCCCTGATAATCTTCTAATGTGAGGTTCCTGTGCTGCCTCATTCGCACTCGGTGACCCTTAGAGTGCTATGGGGTGAAAATTTCGCAAAAACTCACTTTTAGACGTCACGGAGGTCTAACCTCTTGTGAACAGGTTCAAAGTCCACTCTAGAAAATTAGGTGAAAAAACTCCTATCCCCGATAACCTCCCATACACTATGTATTCTATCCCCATTGACGAGACATATTTTCAAATGTTTTAAAATATCTCATAAGGTTGTGCATTAGTCTAATCAAGACGATTTGTGTGTTTACCAATGTATGGAAGTAATACTTGTTTGCAAACCCTTAACCAATTCAACACATTGTAATGTCAATTTACGTCAATAAATTAATGCAATACATTCAATTAAGAAACTTCGGGTCTATCACGTAACCCTCCTGTCGAGGGAGTATCCACCACCTCTCATTCCATCCCTTTCGTACAGGGGTGCAAAGGTAGGAAATTACATTCGTTAGAGGAGGCTTCCCTTGGTGCACTTGTGCACCAAATTTGAAGTCGATTGCTCGAACTGTTTCCCTTTTTATTGCCCGAAAACGGAAAAAAAGAACCCCATTAATGAACAAATTGAGGTAGAATTCAGACACAGATGCCATAATATGAAACAAGCAGTAGTAGAATGTCTGCAGGTCTTGATAGGTATATTGTTCCCACAACCAGGAATGCCAACAATGGTACATTAACGACCATAAAATTATGATAGGTCTTGTAGGTCTTAATAGGTAAATCGCTACTAAAACCAGGACAAACTCAATGGGCTAGAAAAAAATGGTATATTAATGACCCTAGGACACGCTCTTCTTAAGCTCCGCCAGTTCGGTAAGCAACCCACGGTGTTCATTTTCAGGGTGGGTAGCTCGGGTAGAAACAAAATAATCTTCTTCAATGCATTCTACAGAGAATTCAATCTTCCCTGCAAGTGAGTCCCGTGGGTTGTTTTGCGAACAGGAGAATAACTGCAACTGATTTATTGTTCCTATTCATATGCCAATTGATTGCAATAATCATATTTTGTTTTAAAAATATTTGTTTCTTTTTTACTATATAAATACAAAGATCATTACTTATAAATATATCAGGTTTGTGAGCTGAGGTCTATTTAAATAATATTTCGTTTCGAGATATAATCGTTCTTTATCGGTGGTGACGAAAATGAATGACACAGTTCAGTATGAAAAAAAAGAAAAGTACAATTTTGATATATAAATAATACATTGTGCATATTACATTGTGTCATTAGAATAATTGCAAAGATAATTTACAAAAGGTACTCTTGATATAAATATTCAATGGTCTAGATCAAGTACGTACTAAAAATTATGAAATAAAAGTAATTAAATTACGAATTGTCAAAACGCATGTTATAAGTCTTTTGTATAATATAATATATATTACTGATACAGACAATATCAAACTTCTATTTATAGACGCTTATAGTCACGGATTACAAGGCATTACAATGACTTCTGACTCAGTCAGAACCGAACGCTAAACTAGCCAGAATGGGTAATGGAATTATCCAAATATGCGTTCTCCGTGCACTATCGCCCGGGGGCGCTAATACCTCATGCGAATGCACTTTCCCGAATACATAATTCAGTATGGGCATTTTTTGGGTCTGGGGAAGAATATGATCCAGTTTGGGACATTCGAAAAATAAAGTTGGAACAGCGTAAATGTTCAAAATTGAAATAAGAGTTCGAATTAGCGTTAGAAAAAATCAGGGTACTTTGTAAATGAAGAACGGGTGTTATGTAGGATGCATGTTCCTCCTTCAGAGGCAGTGATGACCATTTGCGCACCGTCAACAATGCTTTTACATATACTAGAACAATGCCATAATAATCCGTTGGCAGGACGCAGAGGATTCACTACGACACTATAGCTGGTGCGTCGCCATTTCAACTGACCTGGATCTTATGCAAAAGTGAAGAAATACATAGAGAAATGTATGATTTTTAAGGCAAGAAAAGGGGTTAAAAAATCTCCACCTCTACAGGAAGTAAAGGAACCATCGAAACCCTTCGAAAAAGTGTCACTAGACATAGTAGGTCCCCTCACTAGATCAGAGCGCGGAAATAAATACATCCTAACATGTCAGGATCACTTTACTCGTTATCCAGAAGAGCTGGCAATTCCAGATCAGTCAGCGGAGACGGTGGACCGCGCGTTTGCAGAACAAGTTATTTGCCGACATGGAGTGCCAGAAGTGTTGTTAACAAATAGGGGCACGAATTTTACATCTTCACTAATGAGGGAAATTTGTAACACTGGGAGTAAAGCAAATTTTTATTCGGCATAGCCAGCGGTGAACGGAATGCTAGAAAGAGCACATCAATCTTTCGCGGCCGTAACCTCTCGTTATATTAATCAAGATCATCAAGATTGGGATAGTCACGATTCGCACTATTCGTGTATAGGAATTCCAGGCACCGCTTCACGCAGTTTAGTCCAGCGTCACTAGTATATTGACGAGAGTTGGCACAGCTATGGGATAGCATATTGCCATTAGGAAGGAAAAAGTACAAATACGAGCAATCATATGCTGACATATTCGTTCAAAATTTACAAACTGCACACGACGAGGGAATAAGACATAATTCTTGGAATACACAGATAGAACATGAAAAGGTTAATAAACTTAGGGTTCTTACTCCCATTCACGAAGGACAGTGGGTGCTGTTGAGAAATTATAGATTGGCACCACGGCACACTAGGAAATTCACACCTCGCTGGGTAGGTCCATACGACAGCCAAGAACTCCTGTTACCTTCTTAATTGAACAATTATGCACACGGTGTGCGCCCATCACAGAAATCTCCTACTGAAAACACCAAAACCAGAGAGACAGGTACCTATGGCAGTCTTGGCAGAGACGACAGTCGGTTGTCAGCGCAAAAAATCATGTGCACTGTGTTCTGGGACAGACAGGGCATTCTGCTTGTTCAGTTCCTTCCCAGAGGTGAAACCATCAATGCGGTATGATACTGTGAAACGTTGAGAAAACTTTGTCGCGCAATTCAAAACAAAAGCGTGGAATGCTCAGTCAAGGCATTGCGTTGCTTAATGACAACACACGTCCCAATTTTGCTGGAGTTTAACCTTATTCAACAATTCGGTTGGGAGCAGTTCGATTCCCCGCCGTGCAGCTCCGACCTCGCACCTTTTCTGACAACCACTTTTTGTTGATCTAGAAGCGTGATTTTGGAGGCAGCCACTTTTACAGCAATCACGTCGCAAACACCGGTGTTCAGCAGTAGCTGTCTTCACTGGCGGCATCTATCTATGAAGAGGGCATAAGAAACTTGGTTTCCCGCTATGACAAATGTTTGAACAATGGTAGCAACTACGTAGAAAAATAGTTTAGGAAATGCTCTCTCATGGAAAAATAATTTTGTGATTAAAAATGTGTTTCTGATGTGTTGGTTTT
>NNCF01127991.1:167097-181173 GCA_002313205.1 Laupala kohalensis
ATATATATATATATATATATATATATATATATATATATATATATATATATATATATATATATATATGTGTGTGTGTGTGTGTGTGTGTGCACACCTGCCAGTAACACATTTCTTTATCATTTCCCTCTCTCTCAATGTATACTCCTTTTATCGTGTTCATTCATTACTCCTTGATTCTTCATATATCCCATTCCCGCTTTTTACAATACAAAACTCACATAACAGATGATCTATGTTTTCATTTCCATTTCCATGATACTCATAAACTCTATCTTGTTCTTTGTCATGAAAACGTCTGTTAAAACGTGTAAAAAATGTAACAGAAAACGACACAATGCATTCAACAGACACTTGTTTTAACACAGAAATTACGACATGACGGTTCGACCTCAGTTGTGGGTCATCAGATATTCCATACAAGTAACCAATTTAATTAACAGGTAATTTGTATGGATCATCTAACATGACTCGCAACTAAGGTCGAAACGTTATAATGAAATTTTTGTTTTTTAATACAATGTGAGTTGAATGAACAGGGTCGTTTTGACTATAATTAATCATATTTTTTATTTTATAAAAAAAATTATTTCTTATAAAAAATTTATTTTATAACCTTTTAAGTCTCCTCTTATACGTTACTTCCAATATTTATTTGTTTGTCAATCTCTCTTTTTCATTTCTCGAATATCTTTTTTGCCATCCTCTGATTAATTCATTCTCCATTTTCCCTTTCGAAGCCTTTTCTTCTCTATTCAATTTTTCTCATTGTCCACCATTCTTCCTGTTTCGATTCATAATAGTTGACTGTACTTAACTTTTTGTCGTTATAAGTCTACATTCTCCATATGTACATTATCGTAAGCCTTATAGCTCGTTTATACTACGCTATTACATCATTAATGTCAACATTAAAAGTTTTGAATGTTTCTTTTCGACGTCTCAACTTCTTAAAAAATATACCTTTAAGCACACTTATACAACGGGTCATTCTACCTCAGAAATCCCTTCTAACGAAGATTCCAAGTATCAAATTTCCTACATTAATTCGTCTATTTACAATTACCCCACGTTTGCACAAACACCCCTGAGACAAGGGAGTAATTCTATACAACGAATGCTTATCTAATGCAAAGTATAGAACGAATCAGAATAGTCATATTTCATTGTAGTTATCGAAAGTCATTATAGTCTTCAGGAAACACATCTCTTTCCAAAAAAACTCTTTTTTTCTCTCATGGCTATACCTGTTATAGGGCGGACTTAGAAGACGGCGTATGTGCACACGGTGGCGCTGTGCTCGAAGAAACTTCAGCCTATGCCAAAGAAGTTTCTATAACCAGCGTCTTTCAGACCGAATGAATGAGGGTATTTACGGTATGAAATATTTTTATCCATCCTGGGCACTAAGAAAGATCTTGCTGGTCTGATGGAACAGTTGCCTCCCCCATATCTTATCGTCGGGGATATCAATGCCCATAATCCGATGTGGGGTTCTTCGCACAACTGCCCAAATGGTGATATAATTTAAAAACAGTTAGATAGCCGAGATATAGCGCTCCTTGACACAGGTCAATCCACTCACTTCTGTACAGTTTCCCGATCTTTCTCGGTGCTGGATTTAGCCATCTGCAGTTCCTCTCTTTCCCCAATTTCAGGCTGCACAGTTCTTGACGATCCATATGGGAATGACCACTACCCGACTCTTATACATTTCAACGATATTTGCCAATCGGTTTCACGTCCCTCTCAGTGGATATTGAAAAAAGTATTGGGATGTGTTTAAACACAACATCAAACTTTGCGATGAGCATTTCGCCGATGTGGATGCTATGACATCTCATTTCACGAAACCCCTGGTGGTTCTCAAAACCGCGGATGTTGCCGTACCAAAATCACGTAATCCAAGGCATCGCCCTGCTTCATGGTGGAAGTCGGATTGCGCAAAGGCGGTCAACGCTAGAAAGAAAGCTTTAGCGAGGCGAAACACGTATCCCACTGTTGAAAATCTCATTGAGTTTAAAAGGTGCAAAGTCAGAGCAAAACAAACTCTTCGAAAAAGTAAGTCGTCCTCCTGGAAGGCTTACATTTCATTTCTTACAAGCAGTACTTCATCAGTCGTATGGCGGAATGTTTCCAAGATTCAAGGTACATGGTCCTCTTTTTCCATCACCGGTCTCAATGTAAATGGACAGCTTGAAACTTCATCGGAAGGCATCACTGAGGAACTTGCATCGCACTATGAAAGAGTCTTTAACTCCCCCAGTTTTTCTCCATCGTTTCTTCAACAGAAAGCTCGCGCGGAAAAGTGTTGCTTGGATTTCTCCAGTTGCAGAGAAGAGGAATATAACATTCCTTTCTCTATGACAGAGCTGACCTCTACCCTTGCGTCTTCGCAAGAAACAGTCCCGGGTCCTGATCAAATACATAACGCGATGCTAAAACAACTTCCAGAAATACGCATGAATCCTTTTGAATTTATTTAACTGTATTTGGAATGAGCATACCGTCCCTGCTCAATGGAGTGAGGCCATAATTATTCCATTTCCGGAGGAGGGAAAAGATCGTTCGAATCCGTCGCTCTTTCGACCGATTTCTCTGACAAGCGGCGTTTGCAAATTGTTAGAAAGAATGATAAATTTTCAGCAGTGAAACGCTGCAAAAGGAATGGAGGCAAAAAGAACGGGTTGCACTATGGCAGTGGAAAACAGTACTAACGGAATCATTCATAGCCGAGCCATCAGTATATATGAACATATGATACAAATAGAGGTTTTTCAGTTCTCCGAAGTGCTGCTCGAACACAGCATCAGGAGGTGTCTTGCTTTGAAAGTGGAGACAGTCGAAAGTCGATGGTAGGTAGCATGAAGGACCAAGGTGGTGTGAGAGATTGTGGGTATTTCACTGGAGGAGGTAGTGTGATGACGTTTTCCTCCAGCACATGTGTAAAACGAACACCTGCTGGGCGGGGAAACGATGGTCTTGCAACGTAAGATGAACAAAATTTGAGGGAATGGATGTAACGGCGTGTAGGGTAATCTGAAACACATCAATTTCACTCCGTAAGACCCAAGTAAAATATCATGTCTTCTGTTAAGAGATGGATCGGCAGCATCTACTTGTAAGCCTTCTATGCGACTGGTGTGGAAGGCACCACTTGCAATGCAGACTCCTACATGATGGATGCTTAAGAGAACTGAGTGTCTATGGTGACGCGGAGGCGTGCACAACACTGCCATAATCTAATACAGACCGAACAAGTCTTCTTTACAGGCAAAGAAGGCAAGTGCTGTCTGCCCCCTACGATGATCCGCTTAGGCAGTGAAGGAGGTTTAGGGAAGAATTACGACGGGATTGTAGTTTTCGGATGTGATTGCGTCGAGTTAGTGTGCGATCGAATATGAGACCTAGGAATTTTACTGAGACAACGAAAGGAAGATGTTGGCCCCCAAGAAAAAGATCCGGATAATTGTGGAGTTAGTATATCCTACAGAAATGCATACACCACGACTTGTATACAGAAAAACTGAAGCCGGTAGACATACTCCACTCGTGTAAACTGTTTAAAACCAATTGCAGTTGCCTTTCGATGACAGAGATGCTGCTAGACGAACAAGAGATGACGAAGTCGTCAACGAAGAGAGACGCATGTACCAGTTCTCGAACCACTGTCGCAATGCTATTTATGGCTATAGCAAAGAGTGAGGCTCGAGATTGAGGTCCGTGGGACACCGTTTTCGAAAGAACGAGGCAAACGCGGAAAGAGCTCTCCAGGAAGCTTTCCAGGAATAGACGAAGACAGCCTCGGAATCCCCACAAGTGCAATGTCCGTAGAAATCCGTACCTCCAGGTTGTGTCATAAGTTTTTTCCAGGTTAAAAAAGATGGTCACATGGTGTTCCCTCAATACAAAGGGTGATGAGATGATGGATGACAACGCAACAAGGTGATCAAGCGTTGACCGCTGTTTTCTGAAACCACATTGGATATTGGTCAGAAGATTTCGCGATTCCAGAGACAAATATGCAATCCTTGAGACGCTGATATTCATTCATCTATCTTCTATATAGCGTGTGGTTCTGTGCAGTGAATCTATTAGTGCTCTGTGATCAGTATCTTCACTGTACACTTCTGGCATCCTTACACTGACTATTCATAATCTAATAAGCTTTCTAGTAATTCAAAATGTTGAAATAGTCCTTTGTTGGGTTCCTGGGCAATTGGGTATTATGGGTATCGAAGAAGTTGATTAGGCAGCGAAGCGGGAAACACAGAAGGCAGTCTTTGACCTTTCAACTGTTCCTACGTCAGATTCAAAGGTTGCCATAAGAACGTCTCTTCGTAAGACATCGAAAGCCGAATGGCAAACTTGCGCCTTCAAGCTGAGGAACGTAAAAGAATTCGTTAAGACCTTGTCGTCATCATCCCGTGCGAACAGACGTGAAGAAGTGATCCTTACTCGTCTATCTTTTGGACATTACTATCTTACCCATGGTCATCTCTTACGCGGTGAATCTCCCCCCATCTGTGAAACTTGCAACACAACACTTACCGTGGAACACTTTCTTCTGGAGTGTCTCAAATATAGTACCAGCCGACGGCGACACAATCTACCCAATAGTTTGATTGTTATGCTGAGACAAAATGAATCTACAGAATTTATTTACAGAAACTACAGAATTTTAAGGAAAATTGCGGTACATTCGGGTGTTGAGATTTCGAAGGAACAGAAATGTGATGAAGGTGATTGAGATGGGAGTTTATCAATTGTAAATATCAAGATAAAGCATTAAAACAGGGAAATCAATTAAGAAAATGAAAACGGAAAATCTAGATGAGTTGCTGGGATAAGGTGATACGGGATGATCCGATTGTCCAGATACCTTGTGATTCAGCCTAGACGGCGTTGGATTGATGTTGATTTGGATTGATTTGCTGTTGATGTTGGAAGACCGACATTTCGCAGTCAAACGATGTTAGCACGTGGAGGTTTGACCTAGAAATTATCTCGTAAGCCGATTACAAGGTGATGCTAACGAGATATGCGGTTGCCGGCTGAAGACAATTCCAGCAGAATTATTTTATTAGAGGCTGAGGAGAAGTTGTCGGCGTGGGCGCCGAATGAGAAGTGAAGAACGAGACACTTCAGCTCGTCCGAGGCATGTTCATAGCGGCGATGACTCGCGCGCCAGCGTCATGTCACAGGTCGGCCGTGTATCGATCTTTGAGTATCGATCGTACATCTTGTTTGATTAACTTGATACGTGATGCTAGTTATTTTAAGCTGTTCTGGCGGGGTAACAGAATACAGTTCCGTGGATTTCGTGATGATTTAAAAGGCTCGTTTATTAATACCATGTTCTCTTACAATACCTCTTCTTCCACATTTAATTTATTTTTATCTCAAACGCGCGAATTTTGAATGAACCTATGAGGTTTCAAGAAATAGTTCATAGAAGCTGAACAATCGAGAGATGTAATTCAATTGGCACAAAGAGTGTCGAGATAATAGATTGTTCACTTGCCATTTATTCCTTTTTGTAACGAAATCGCAACGGAAACTTTATATTGTATTTTGACCTCTTTAATACCATTATACACTTATTAATTCGATTTTATGCTTATATTTAACCAATATCTCAATTTTACTTGTGTATTTAGACCCAAATTCGGTAAAATCCCAATAGAGAGTTTCATTATCCATCAGACAGACCTAGAAACTAGAAATGCTCATTTTATTTTGTTATACACATTTTATTTGTTATTTGACCGGATATATCGGATAATCAAACATGTATTAATTAAACATGTCTCATCGTGATCATATTGAACTTCTTATACAAAAATATAAAACTAAAACATTAACATAAGAACAAACAAAACCATAAGAACAAACTAAAACATAAAGAAAAAAAGAAGTACATTCCACAAACGTTTCCTTACAATTATACAATTATTTAGCATTCATATTTAAGTATGTTGTAAGACATAACCACATTTAACAAACCCCTCTTACCCGCTGAAAGGATCTAAAAAACATGAATGGAATGGATTTGAAACGGACCAAATGATATTAAATGAAAGTGAATTCAAAAACATATCCATTTTACGACAAAACTACGCGAAACTAAAGGTAAATAATTATTTTTCGAATTGTAAGTCTTTAATTATTTTTTAATTTGATTATTTTACTATTACCCCGACCCCAAGAAAAGTGGGGTAAAAGTAAACATGGAACTGTGGGTCCCACAAAATTGCGTGAGCACCCGTGGTTTTCTGAAACTTAATACATTACTAACAATAAAAAATCACAAAAATAAAATATGTTTCAAACATTTACCCACTGTAGTGGAATAATCGTAGTGCAGTGGTTTTAAATTTGTATGTTCTGGATTACTCAATTTTTATAAGATTGTATTCCACCTTGTACAATTACCCTGCCTGACCCGAATTGTTGATCAGGGCTGTCATGTCAATATATCAAAGTTTATTTTCGCATTTTCAAGAAAGCTACGACGAAAAATTGTGATTGATAATGGGACAAGGACGAAACTTACGCAAGTATTTCGCGGGGGAGGCGCTGAAACATATTTGTTATGGAGGTGAGTGCGAGTAAAAAATCGTAATTATTGCGTTACGTAATTTATTAGCGGCTCCCAAGCATACAGTTGTTGGTTCTTTTGTTTTTGTTTTTTAGAAGGAAGCAGAGTCGCAGCTAAAGGAGTAGGTGCAACATAGAGAATGAGGCCTCCAAACACTAGTTAACTTTTTATTTCTGAATTTAGGTGATATAGAAGATAAGTGGACGAAGTGGAATCTTCTTCTGCCACCACTTCAAATTCTCCTCATGACTTTAGCTGAAGGAACGTTGAGTGTAAACCGATTCTTACATTTGGCGCGATCGATCCGTCGCGACCGTGCATCACGGATTACAAACATTGCAGTATCATGTGCATAAGAGTTGACTCTTCATCGTGGACGATCCAAGAAAATGTCTGGTCTCGTATGAAAATCATAGCGAGAGATATCAATTTATTTATCGTGTTACGTTTTTTTTACAAAACAATCATTAACGTATCATGTGAACTCTAGAAATATTAACATAAAGAAATAAAGTCTAGCAATAAGAACATATACTATTATTTGTCATTAAAGATGTATAATACTATAAATAATTTAACTACAAATATTACAAACTATATTGTAAAAAACAGACATGAAAATCATAAAAATTGGCTAAGAACTCATACACAGACAATTTTAATAAACATAATAATCAGTCACATAGTTGAATATTTATTCCAGTTACGATCTCTATTCATTAGTTCGTTATTCATTAATTCTTTTACTCTGTTTTAAATATATTTTTAAAACTTTATTGTATTCCTAATTATTTTTAAATGAAGTAATTTAATAATCTTAACAATTAATTTGTCTAATTTACATCCTTAACACATTGTTTATATTATTTTAGACTGAAGATGACAGTTGAGCTGGCGAAAGTACTTACATTAGAACAAAAATTGTACTAGAACAAAACACCACGTCTGACATTTGTCCTTAATAATCACATCATATCGTAACACATTTACAATGTGTGCCATTTAACAAATTATAATGGAAACATTTAGTATTGCAAGTAATAATTACAATAATCTTTTGTTGTAAACTGGACTGATGAAACACTTCCTGATCTTCTGCACCACACAATAAATAATAAATTTATTGTCAAAAAACAGTACAAACTGCGTATGACCACGTGGAGGGAAAAAAAACTAATTTACTCTGAAAACTAAAAAAACTAATAATATTAATATGCAGGTGATTTTAACAATCACAATCATAATTACAAATTCACAAACAGTGAAGATAACGGCACATTTATTACGAACTGAGTTGAAGCAAAACATCGTCACTTGGTGTTTGACGCAAAAGACCTACCCTCTTTCAAATCTGCTGGGGCACAGAATTAAACCCTGCCCTATGCTTTGTTTCGACCGATTCAAAATACTCTACTCTCCACAACACCCGCACTGTACTTTGTGACTTTACACGTAATCCGATGGATACCTCCTTAACCCACCCTTACCAGCATTTTGTGGGAGCCGTAGTTACCATGCGAAGAAAAACATTCCAATAGGTGTCAGAAGAACATATATTCTCGTATGGAATAAAAACAAGGAGCTCCTGCATAAGGGTTACATAAAGAGTGGTAAATCAGAAATAACCGAAGAACTGATACGGGATTTGAATGATGCAAGGCATGTGAAATAGAAAACAATGATATTGACTATGCATTACAAACACCAGTAGTGAAGCTTGGAATTTACTAAGAAAGCTTGGCACAACTATTATAGCTATAGAAACTCAACCATTAGTCACTACAAACTAAATAAGCGACCACATAATAAGTGTGTCCCGTATTAAAGGCGATGTAACACACGAAATACAAATCAAGAAAGGACTCGCAGAATTAGAGAGAGAAAATTATCTCTACAACGTCAGATTTAAAGAGTCCCTTCACCGAAGAAGAAGAAGAAGAAGAAGAAGAAGAAGAAGAAGAAGAAGAAGTAGACGTAGCCCTTGAACAACTAAAGTCAGGAAACGCTCCCGGATTTTTGACGGACTTCACAATGACTTCCTAGTACACTGCAGCAAAAACACAATAAAATGGCTTACAAAATTCTTTTTCAAAAAACAATCTGATCAAAAAGATAACTCATTAATTCAATCTTTACAAAGTTATAGAACTATTAGAGTCAGGCAAATCCAGTGAGAAATCAAATAATTACAGATAATTCAGTTGTTGCTTCAAACCAATAGAGCATCTCTTACACACCAGAATTAGTTCTCAAACACAAAAGGACCTACACATAGAACAAGCTGGTTTCAGACCCCCAGTGCACCAAGTAGAATAATTTCTTGTTCACACTACCACCATAGAAAGTGGATTTCAAAAGCGGGATTAAACATGCGCAGTTTTCGTAGACTTAACGGCAGCATTTGACACTGTGTGGTGAGAACGTTAACTGTACAAACTACTAAAAATAAAATGTCTCGTCACAGATGCCTTAGAAAATTAGCTAGTAACAAACAGGCAAATACAGTTAGTTAGTAACAGACATCTTCAGTGACGCGAAAAGCTCAAAAAGAGAGGTGAACAATGGATTCATCCTTGCCTCTCAGTTATTTATTGCCTACATATCTGACAAACCTGAAACTGAGAGCAGAAAATACGCACATGCGAATGACCTAGCTCTTTCCGCATAAAATAAAAATTTAATGAACCTGGAAAACACACTAACTGAAAACTTGAAGATATTACAAAAATGTTTCAAGAATTGGAGACTAACACCCAGTACAACCAAAACAGAAATTTCCTGTTTCCACTGAAACAATAGACTGGCCCAACTCCACTATCAAAGAAACTCTTCCCACTATCGAAGTCCCCATAAAACCCGCAACAAAAATACTTTGGAATAAAGCTTGATAGAACCCTAACCTTCAGAACTCATCTTACTACACTGACCTCAAAACTCTGTACCCGGAGCATACTGTACGAACTGCGGAGCCATCATCATGCGGAGCCAAAAGCGATACCCCCGATCTTGTCTTCTTAGCAGCTGAATACTGCGCTGCGGCTTGACTGTATAATCCTCCCACCAAAGAAATTGACCCAATATTTAATGACACGATGATGATAATAATAACTGACTGCATCAATCCTACCCTGTTATTCAGGCTTCCCGCTGTCAGTAACATAAAAACCCCAATCTTGCACCGCCAAAGAGACCTTCTGATAACTATGTCTGATAAATGCCAATCAGGAATTGCCGATACATGCGGATCTGATAGGGAGCTAGGACTGTTGTAAGTCCCGCCGGCTGCCATGGAAGCGGTATACATAACTAAGGATCCTGCGGAGAACTGGAAGAGGGATTGGAGACCATATGCACCCTCTGAATATCAGTCATTCGTGAGCAAGGGAACTTTTCCGGAAGGCCCCAATGTTCCTCGAAGCACTTGAATCGAGTGTAAACGCTCAGCGGTAGGTGCGGCGACTCTCCATAGGTGGGACATGAGACTCCGCAGTGTGACCGTGGTGATGTGAAACCGACTATGACCCACATAATCTCTTTTTGTGCCCTTAGACGTTTTGCGGATAGTGTGGGTGAATTTGTGAAGGTGACCAGGGCATAGGATGGCTAAAAGACCTGGACATTGGATTGTAATATGTGATCTGTGATACACCACTTAGGCCCATTATAATGTGTGTGTTTCAGTAGTTCTTAATTTATTTGTTTATTATTACAAGTTGATGTGTTTTATTACTATGTACGCAGTCATACACTAAATAATTAATTACAGTAATAAAAAGTAAAAAAAAACTGTCAATTTAACAATAAAATATTTAATCATTCGAGATATTTAAGTCATTTGCGTTCATTTGATTAAATTCTGGCACTAGCATATTTGATCCATCCGCATTAATGTTTGTAATGTCCTCTATGTCCGTGTCCCGTTCGAAGATAGTTTACTTGGCGGTATACGAGTATGTTCCTCGGAGCATCAAAACCGGTGGATTTCTTTTTGGGATCGAGTTCAAACGATTCGTTCTATCCATACCGGACTCAGTTCAAGCACTTGTAGCGCTGGAGTATCTCTAGATTACAGACGTGTTCTTGTTAAATAAGATAGATCCTCGTGTATGGGTAGTTCGAAATTGGAATCTTCGTTTCGGATTTCGCGGCGAAGATGATTTTTACGTTGGAGGAATGGAGAAAGAATATAGCAGAGGGCAGGTAGCCATTCCGTGAGTGTAGACCTATGATATTCACATATCATTCGCAATGTTCTATTTATTCGCATGTGTTTTGTGGTGCAGGGAGTTGATCGTGCCCGTATTAGAAAATATCCTACACGTAGCCCCTGGGTAATGCTAAACAGCAACAACGATTGGCAGACGAATCACGTCACATGAGATCTCCCTGATACTGTGCGCAACCATAAATACATATATCAAGCATCGCTCCCAAGCCTTTATTTTTATTGCCTTTAAGTACTCAGAGTTCCCGCATTAATCATTAAGCCATTCCATTTTTTTATCAAATTAAATCTATTAGTGGTAGCATGAGGAGAAATAAATAAATATATATATTCGCTACATCGGAAGCGTTGCCTCATGTTATCTAGTTCAATTTTTAACATATATCTAAAAATAACTTCGTGATCATCATGGAAAACCAAAATTTCATTTGTACCTAAATTTATTAATACATCAATATAAATCATACCACCGCAGGGAATAATTGGAGGAAAAAATACTAAAGTGTTCGAATGCCATAATAAAAACTCTTTATTCTTATCTGCGTATTAAAGTTTCCTGAGTACGGTAGTACCACTATATCTGTCTTTATTGTAAATCTAATAATCTATTATAGTTTGATTCTCAAATTCGCGAAGCTAACTTACCCCTTTGATTAAGAAAATATTTTCCATTAGATATTATGCACAGTTTAAGTAGAGAAATTGTATTTCAACTTTCTGTTAGAATATATATAAAATTTTTAAACAGTAACAAAAAATAGAAAATTAAACATGTCAGATATTTATAGAAACAGATTCGTCATTCGCCTTTGTCGGTGACTGTAGTGACGAAAACACTGATACTGACGAAAACCGAAACCGAAATTGTTTCTTCAAATATGAGTGACTTTTATGTGTTTTATTTTCTATTTTTTATTATTTTCAAAACATTTTAATTTCTAAAGATAGGACTATCGTTTTATTTTCAACCTTTCGTAAAAGATTTCGTAAATGAATTCAAAAAAAAGCGAAGCAGTTCACAACAGTCACATTTCGACTTGTGCATATTAAGTAGGAATGCTTTACGGTCGAAAGTTCAGTGCATTCACATTACATCCGTGTTTTAAAACTGCTTTCGTCATATTTTCCATGCCTTCTTACGGGAGGTTTTCACTCTTGCTTGCGCTACTTTGTGTTCGTACACGACGAACACAAGTCGTTATCTATTATCTTTAGGAAATGATTATCGCCAAATGTTACGCGAAGAAAATATATTTATCTTTCTTATATGCGATCGTTATTCCCTCATTTCTATGAGCACTCACCATAAAGCGAAGTTGACATTTAAGTGAGTGTGTCAATTTGCTCATGAGATTCGAATTCCAGGAAATCTTTTCGTCGAAACGCAAATCCTATTCCCATTGGAGGAGGGAGAAATACGATATCTGCGTCAAATGAGGGATTTGCGAAAATTTATGCGGTAGTTGCGACCGCTGGGGATTGAAAATGCCCAGAGGACACTCAGATTATACTACTGACGCAGCACCCGCAGTCTCAAATGCAAAAGATCCACTGAACAAGATCTATGGCCTAGATAAGCACTCATCCGTGAATTAAATTTAGCCTTTCCTTTTCATTCATGGCTAGTGATTCGATAGCTCGCAGTTTCCGTCGAACGGCGAATTAATACTAACAGCTGAACGTGTATTGTCATCGGTATGGTAAAACTTGGTTTCAAATGGTTTAAATTTAGCACGTATGCAAACAACAAAATGTTGTAGAACATATTACACAATGTTGTAGTGTTAATGTATGTGAATAGGACGGATGGAATGTTTTCCATAGATACTACCATATGTCGAGGATGTGCAGTCTATGAGCTTTAATATATATTTATGTTACGTGAATAAATAATAAAAGACTTACGACCATTTATGGAAAAATAATATATATTTTGAGAAAAAAACTCACAACTTTTCGACTTCGTTTTAAGTCGTCGTCAGGTGATCACATAACAACTAGTTATAAAAAGAAACATAACAACAAAACAATTGAACATGATATTAAACATAAATATAAACAGAAAATATGTTTACAAAAAAAGCAGGATCTTTACAAACGTTATAATATTGTATTGTATATACTAGACATCTTTTCAGTGTCTGTGTGTAAATTCAAACTCCCGTGTGTATTTTTTATAAATATCATTTCTGATATACAATTTTTGTAATAATTAACTTCTTTTTCCAATATTAATGTATATTCCCAATCAATCAAGTGTTCATTATTAATGCAATGTGAGGTAACTACACTTTGTTCAACTGATTTTAAATTTCGTTTGTGCTCCTGGAATCTAGTTTTTAATACTCTCTTTGTTTGACCTACGTAGCTAGCATTACATTCTTTGCATTTTATTTTGTATACTACGTTATTAATATTCATGTGATCTTTCATATATTTCCTTTTCGTCATCAAATTATTCTTAAATGTTTAAATCAATTTCATATTCTCAGTATCTATGTACTACTGTCTAGGGGTTTCTATCTAGTAATATATGAAGTGAAGGAGTTAAAAAATGGACGGTCATTGTAGTAGAATTACGTTACGTGAGTTTTCGCGATAATTTAATTCCTTAGTGCATTGATCTCATAATAATTGAATCTATATTATGCAAATCAAATTTGAAAATGAAAGATAATGGTTTGAAAATATGCAGATATGTGTCAATAACAACACTAACCTTCTTTTCAACCGGTTTGCAAGAATTTTAAATCGGGAGCCAAACTATTGTAAACGTGTAATGTCAGAAATGTTACATATTAAGTTTATAAATTACTCATTTCATTTTCTGACACAGAAAACTTATCAAAAATTTAAAGTGGTTTACAATGATTTTTCTACTATGAAGGTTTGTGTTTTCAAATTATTTATTTTTTCTTTGTCATTGTTTGATTTGTATATGTAGTTAATTTGTTTTTATGCATGTAACTAAGATAAAGCAAACAAATTTGTTGATATATCTACACACTAACGTTCGCCCGATGATGGCAGCAATATACTCCTGAAACGTTGTGATACATGATATAAATAGTCTACAAAAATAGGTCGATAATAATTCAATTTAATTGTGATTGTAGACATAAATAAAGTCAATAACAAATTATTTATCTCAGTGTATAAATCAAAACACAATTCTCAACCTCTCATGCATCCTCATACTAACTTGCACGAATTGGCGAGGAAACGGAACAGAAAAGGTCAGACAATATATATA
>NNCF01127991.1:181468-204032 GCA_002313205.1 Laupala kohalensis
TATATATAATAATAATAAGTGAGCAATGCTCGGTGGCAGATGAAAAACATAATAGACGTAATAAGAGTATACATAATACGATAATGTGAAGAAAAAAATATCTTCGCCCAAATACCTATAAAATAACACGGAATAAAATGCTTAGAAAATAAGTACACAGTAAGCGAGAAGGATAATACATCTAAGAAATTAAAAAATTAAATTAGGTTCATGTGTGTATATTCACATACGTACAGAAACACATTATCACTTACAACAGATACAGACACGTGCAAGCATGCTTCAAGATATTCACATATACCATTACTCCTCCTATAACCTTAATGTAAAAATAATTGCTATAATATAATTAAAAGAAATTAATAACTATAAAAATAACGCCAAAGCAGGATTGCTGTGAACAGTCATGCTCACTTCACATCACTACACTACACTACACTGCACTGCACTGCAATTCTATTCGCTCTGAGCATTTTCTATACACTTACATTCACTTCACTACACTGCACTTTACATGTGCTCTTATTTCAAAAGAGGAAGAAGACGCTTGCGGAAACATTTTATTATTTTTGGTAAGCAGGTAAGTTATTCCAGTCTACAATGGTTCTATTCACAATGGAGTATTTCCCAATATCTGTTTTCTGTTTCCTACATTTTATTTTACGCTTGTGGTCGCCGCGACTTATGTAGTTCGGTTGGTGGAGCCTAGCGTTCACTGATTTCCATGCAGTCTCTCCCATGTAGGCTTTAACGAAAGCACAAAGACGCGCGAACTTCCTTCGATTGGAAAGTGTACCCCACTCTAAATTAATATTACGTGTGTTGTCCCTAACAAATTTTGCAGCCTTCCTTTTTTATCCGGTCTAATTCATTGATCTGACCCTCCCTTTACGGATCCCAGCAAGCGGCACCGTACTCCAGTATAGGTCGGACTAATGAAGTGTACTCTAAGCTTTTAGATTTCGAGTTCCCTTTTCTAAGTACGCGTCTCACGAAGTTCAGCGCATTCGAAGCTTTCTTTGTTGTGTATTTTACGTGTTCTGCCCAATTTAAGTCACGAGAAATTACAACACCTAGGTATTTACAACTTGAAACTTCGGGAATTATCTGATAATTTAATGTATAGTTGAGAGCAGGTTTTATTTTTGATCTAGAAAAACATGATGATCTACTTTTTTGAGTGTTTATTTTCATTTTATTCGTGTCAGCCCATTTCCACAATTAATTTAGATCACATTGTAACATAATGGTCTCTATCATCTTTAATATTCCGATGTATAATACAGTCATCTGCAAATAAGCGCACTACCGAATTAATATGCTTTAATATGTCGTTAATATGTTGAAGATAAAGAAGTGGACCCAAAACGCTTCCCTGAGGTACTCCCGACGTCACCGCGGTTTCTTTAGAGAAGCACCCATCTATTCTAAATTGTTGTGTGCGATCCCGGAGAAATTCACTAATCCATTTGACAACACGCGAATCAGTTTCTGACTTCGCTATTTTTGCAAGAAGTCGATCATGTGGTACTAAATCAAACGCTTTTGATCGATCAATGACTATTGCATCAGTTCTTCCTCCCATAAGTGATTCAGCTAAGTTCTCATTAATGTATCGTTCATTGCGAAACTATGAATATTTCAAAGTAAGTTTGAGAAATAAGATCAAATAAATAATACAAACACAGTAATTTATGAGGGTTTTATTTGCGTGGACGTGTGAGGAGTCGTCAATAGTATGCGCTGAAGAATCCTCACTGTAGGGTGTAAAGTGACTGACTAGATAAGATCTCCTTGCTCTCTAATGTACAGCGACTGAACTTCCCCACGGATCTACCACTTCATTTAAGGAGAAAGTTTAGTCCATGAAGTTGCAAAAATATCTAATCAAACTGTGGTTCTGTAAGGGGACGTCATAAAATACGTAACTCACAGATTACCATTTTTAACATCTCCCGCCCCTCCATAACGCACCGATAACTTAACATCTTTCCTCACTCCTAATAATTATGTGACGCTAGACTACCCCTCACTCGTTAAGAAAATATTTTGTTGCGTTTCGGAAAATTTGGGGACAACTTATGACTTCATTGTTCGTTTCTCATCGCTTTGTGCCCTCACAGAACAGTTGAATCACAAAAATGCTAAAGATCACACAACGAAACATACCCTATAAAACTTAGCGTTACGAAACCCTAAGGTTAACATCAGTCCTCCTGCCCCGACATAACGCAGCGTAACAACACCAGGATATCAGAACACACCTTCTACCTCCCAGAGTGCATTATGTAATTTTTTACATAGTATGTCTTGCAAGATACTGTAAGGGAACTGTCGTGATAGATTTTATATGAACTATACCACATTCTTTTAACTCGAAGCTTTTTTATATTATTCTCTTTAGGATGACTTTTTCCCAATCTTCTTTCCTCAACTTCTCCTTGTAAATCAATGAATCTCGGAAAGAGAACATGTGATTCGCGGCTTCTGGTTCTCCATCATGGCATGGACTGTATGAAGATACTTTTCTTTTTTTGAAATAGAATAAAAATTATGATCAGAACCGTTGTTTTGTTTTTGCCAAAACGGTTTTCGACAACTTATGTCGTCATCTTCAGTGACCTTCTCTGACCTGGAAGAGTGTGTGTGGAATGCAGTGCACCCCACCAGGGTAGAGAAGGCCACTGAAGATGTCAGCATATGTTGTCGAAAACCGTTTTGGCAAAAAGATAAAATATTTTGTCAGGTCTGACTAAAATATTTATTCTATTTCAAGTGAAGAGTGTTGAATATAGCACCATCACCTAATGGAACTTTTATGTGTTATGCTGTAGTGAGCCTCCGCACAGGCTCGTAAGGTGGGCCGATTGCTGAAGCCTGCGCGGGGGTCATCACACGGGGGGAGGATTTGGAGGGTGGTCGGGATTCCTGGCCAGGAGTCAATCAAATGCAGTTTGGGTATAAGCTGTTTTACTCACACTCAGCGTTGAAGGATGCGTGGCTGGTCAGAGAGCGAGAGAGCTGAACCGGTCGAGCGAACATAGTTCGACGGTTGAAACGGCGGCGGTCAGTCGTCGAGATTTGACCCAGACTCGGAATTGAAGAGCGTTCTTCTGCCTCAGGTCGGTGTCCCTTCTTCGGTGCACGACGCGACCCTCGTCTCCTCGTTGCCTCTCGTCACTCGGTTTCTTCTGACGTCTTTTGGTAGCGTGTCTGAGATCGAGCCTCGGGACCCCTTCCTTAAATATGACCATTGACCGTGACGTCGCCACCTCCTGACCCAGTTCAGCCCTCTCTGTGTCTCCCTGACCCAGTTTATACAAATGGTTTACATTCCTTCGCATGTCTTCACTCGCTTGCTCAAGCCACACATCTTAGTCAACCTCTCTTAGCAGTAACTTAGCAGTATCTTTACGACAATGCTAATACACAATAAAAATAATTAATAATTTTATACACTGTATCAAACTCTAAGGCACGAGAAAAAATACCACTTATCAGACAAAAATTAATTCACAGTACGCTACATCTTATTTATTTAGCTCGTGGCATTAATCACACACTTGATAATTTCATAAAATATACATCTCAACAAAATAAATATTACAAGATTATACATTAAATACATAGAAAGAAAAGGTCATAAAAACAGGAAAGCATTATTACTTGGCTAGAAACGAATCATAGCATTAGGTCGAGCAAATTCAGCCATTGAACAGCACTCACTGACGCTACAAAGATGTTGTCTTTGGTGCCAGGGAACACTCTTCATGGACGTTCTTCTTATGTTATATGCTGCACAGTTTGGAGGGCAGCACCACAATTACACCCGGACTCCTGTAGCAACCCCAACTCGTGGAGAATAGCTCCACACGTGCTAGGGCCCGTTCACAATACTAGAACCCATTTTAGACGTGCCCAGTTTCTGCGAGGGAGATTAAATCCGTGGGGTAGTTTTTTAGGATTAAGCAGAGGGTGCCATACTGGGTCGACTTTCGCTTGCCATTGTGTGATCCATTCGATTCCGCTATTAAAGTTCTGAGCTCTTAGTTGTTGTGCTGTTTTAACTGCAGGGTTGCTTGATGTGAATCGATTAAACCCTATTATATTCTGGTGGATAGGAAGGTCTGGGTTTTCTTATATCTTCTTATATTTATTAAGTAAGATATATTTTTCTACGAAGCTTAGCCATTCGGTGGATGTGGATTTTATGCAACCTAAAATCATCTCATTCTCTGATTCAGGACAATTTCGACTTTATAGACATGGCAGCTGCTGTACCACGTTGATGAACAGTATTCCGCAGTTGAGAAAACCAAATTGAGAGCTGAGATGCGTAAAGAAGTAGGGTTCGCCCCCCAGGTTGAGCTCACCAATTTGTGGAGTATGTTATTGTGTGCCCATAATTTTGCTGACAAGTTAGATAGGTTTTTATTATAGGAGAGTGTGTGGTCTAAAATCACGTCTAGATACTTTGGATTATGCGGTAGGGTTATGCTATCACTCATTACACTTACAGTCATGTGAGTCATTCTATTATTTTCGCTACATTGGAATAGTGGAATAGCATGAGTAATAGCATAAATACCCCCGCTAATCGCTTTATAATGTATTTGTAAATTTATCCGGTACACCGTAGCATCCATGCCTTGACAGTGTGAGTGAATTTGTAATACATAATGTATGCATTCTTTCAGTTTGAAGAGACTGCACTTGCTGGTGTTAGTGGTTTCAGAAATCAAGGGGAAAATACAAAAACCATTAGAACACATTATAATTAACATTTATCGATTTATTAATCCATACAAAAATTACCTCATTTCACAAGCTTGTACACTTGGTTCCATGGAAATGGAAGACTTAAACAAGAAATGATTCGATTATACTTGAATATAGAGTTCAAAGTAAACGGAATATAATGGAAAAGGGCAAAGCAGAAGCAAGTGAGGAAATATTACGGAGGGTATTTCTAAAGAAACGTCTCATTCAAAGGAAGCGTTTGGGAACAAGATTAAAAAAAGATCATGAAACTTTCATATCTAGACTGCGCCATCGGTTTTGTTTAATTACATCATTAATTATTTCTTACGTCATTTATGTTTCTTTAACCTTATTGTTAATTATCAAATAACCAGAGAAAATCATTCGGCAGTTATCACTACAGCAGTAAATCTCGAATGAAGAATTGTGTGGTATTACTGGTAATAAATTTACATAATAAAAATTGTGCAGCACTACAAAACACGGAGGTTTGCAATCGTCCCTCCCACTCTGATGCATTTTACGCAAAAAATTATTTTCTTCTCGGGAACATACACATTAAATGATATATTTTATATATCATAATATTTAATTTCGTAATAAATAAGACAATTTATCATGACAAATAAATAAATTTTACAAATTATATATGTAATTGTACTTTTATAGATATGCAGACAATCCGATGATTAACATTACATGATTTATAGAATAAGCAAATGGAATTAGTTACTAAAATAAATCTGAATTAAAACTATTATTTCATTTTTCTGCTTCGCCTTATTTTGAATATTTTCTGAATTTCCTCAGGAGCATCCCTTTGTATCCCCTCCCTCCACTCATGTAGAGACAAAAATTTCTCTTCCATGTAAAGGACCCAACGTATTTTCATGCTAATAACCTTAAAAAATAAATCTAAGTCTAGATACGGTGGTCCCTTGAGTGAGAGCCTAATTGATTGACGCACTCACTGCCTCAATTTCTGAATCATTCAACAACGCAGATAAAAAACTGATAGAAATAGAAACCTGAAATTTTGACGAGTTGTTGTTGTTTTGTTTTGTTTTACTTTGTAAATACTCTCTGGGAAGGAATTTTCGTCATAACTATTTCTAATGGGTGAAGTAAGACGAAATGCGATCTTTCAATTTTTCGGTACTTTTACTATATTTCAGGAACTAAGTGAGATATAGTCTTGCTCTTTCTATGTAAATTTCGTAAATTTGTAGAAACGAGTTTTAGGAATTTTTTAATTTTTAGTGGGTGCAAAGTGATAGATGAAGTTTCATGTTTTTGTCTCTCGCGCTGACTGTATGGTATATTATTTTGGCTATGTGTCTCGAAATAGTTGAGACACAATCGGTTTATGGATGTTTTGTTGTTAAATCGATAATCTAAAAAGTAATTTATCAAATTTTAGGTATTTCACTTTAAAATTGGTGAAAATATGCGATGTGTGTTCAGAAATTAGTTTTATCTACTCCACAAGGCCATTCGCAGATTTTCTTACAATATTAAAGTTAATAATAGCCCAGCTATATATTGGACACAACATAAATTCCATATTATTTGCGTACATTGGAGCATTTATAGGCTTTCAATCTCATTCCTGTTTTGCTGAAACATGGCGGCTTCAAAAATTTATCCCTCTCTGGGCGTCTTTAGGTGTAGGTACGCTACTGATACTGGGTACGATTGTATTGTGTCGTTTATTCAGTTTACACGTTAACAGTAATTACTTATGAACATCACGTGACCCCTCTTCAAGAAAAAATTCATTCTACTTTACTCAAAGGTAAGAAATCTGAATCACTTCATTAATTTCATTATTGTCACGTACAATTGTCTAGCCATTCACAATTGTGATTGTAATTAGGGCCCAGGTATTGTGTTATATCAAAAAAATACGTGATTACATAAATACGTAACTAATTGTTTAAATGTGTCGATAAATGTGTAAGAAAACAAATGTATATTTCATATCAAAAGTTTAATTTTTACCTTAGAAAGTAAAAAATTACTTCTTGAGAAATTATAAAAAAACTGTACTTTTAATGTCATATAATCTAAAAAGTACATTACCATTTCTTCAAACATTACGGACAATTTAGGTTAGTATTTAAAACTGTGAGTATAAGGAAAAATAAACAGACGATTTTCGATTTTTTTAAATTCGATTTTAGATTAAATAATAAAATAAATAGATTTTAGAATAAAAAGATATTTTAGATTAAATAAAATCCTTTATCCGTGTCAACAAATCGTCTCAGTTGGCTAGCATTACAATAGAGTAAGATCAAATAAAACATTTAATTATGACGACTTGATAGACTGCTCGTATGCAGTCTTGAAGAAAATTTTCGTGACAATGTACCAGTTGAATATAATGTAATAGTGAAATACATGAGATTTGTATTGTATTTACATATATTTATAAAACATGAGACTTGGAATCCAAATTTTGTGATATCGTATGAAAATTTTGATATTTAATAGATGTGCGTAGTAAATATTACATATAAATTTTATGCATCTTATTCTGTCAAATAATCAAACTTCATTATCCATACCTAAGACGAAACGTAATAGTAATTTGCAACTCTGAATAGAGAGCTACTTAGCCTCATATAGTGTGTACAAATAAATTCCTCTTGTATTAAAACTTGAGGTATTTATAAAAATATACTTTAGCTAAGTTGAAATAAAGATGAAAGCACTTGGCCAAGGTTTTCAAACGATCCCTAATCCTTCGTTGACTAGATAATACCATTGTTGTTAACAAACCAGTAAACTAGTAAAATAACCATATTGTATCGCGCTCTGAATCAGTTTTCTTTTTACAGTTTTGTTTCTCAAATTAATTTTTTTATCCCAGATGCACAACATCGTGCCAACTGTTTTTATTATATGAATTATTTAAGTTTAACAATTTAATATGGGCATATTATTGGAAGTTGCATAACTGTGAACCAAGATAATTTGTATTGGTCGACGTAAATGAAGAGAATGAGCAAGCAGTTACTGTGAATCACTAGAACGTAGAACTACTAAAAGGATTTGTTTGTATTTTTATTTGAAGTCGGAGAATTATTGTGCCCTGAAGTTGAGCAATGAAGACGCCACTCAAAAGTATCTCTTCTTTGTTTCACATTTTTCCGATAACGACTCGTTATCTTAAGGCGTCTGTACACATCTTTCCGGATGCGCAATTTTCCGCTCGTGCTACTGAGCTGACAAGCTTCCCTTCTCGAGAAACTGAACACGTGCTTCCCAACCCATTAGGAATTATTGGAAAGAAGACTTATCCTTGAAGGCAGGAACATAAGATTTGGAAAAACTTATTGTCGTTCCTTATAGGTTTAAATGTAGGTTTCCTCTAGTGTGTGATTCAAAGCTCACATTTCATATGAATTTTTTACACTGATGAAAATATGGAAATGTGGTATTCGCAAGTTTAACTTAAAACATGAGCTCATGTCGTCGTTTTATTTTCCAAGATTTTCATATTATTAAGTTGTTTTCATCTTGGATTTTATCGTGAGTTATTCAAGTGAAAACGTACCGTGATTCATCGTTGTCATATTGAAATCAGAAGTAATTATCTCATCAAAACTTTTCGTGAATAGTTTTAGAAAAAAAAGAAATTGCAATGTGAATAAACATTTCTGTATTCTCTTTTTTATTTGTTTATTCTATATATTAAAAACAGAAACATTGCTCTTAACTTTTTCTCGTACTAACATTTATTTTATTCTCCACCGCGTGGTCATGTGCAGTTTATAACTATTCTTTTGACAACACATTACATACATCTCAGGAATACATTTCCATGACTTTGGATCTTCGATGCCTGTGGCCAATTTCACTATCGGAAGTCAGTAAGAATCCAAAAGACTTGTTCCACTCTTTTCCAGAAATATTGTTGTATATTCTCATCATTCATCTTTATTGCGATTAAAATTCTTATCAGATTTAGACCAATTACTCAGTTTCCAGAGAACACAAAGTTCAAAGATAATTCTCCAAACGACGGCTCTAAATCTGGTTTTCCCCACACAGATATTTTAAAAAGTCTTGTTTCGAAAAACCTTTTTTGAATGAAACAACATTTTTGCAACAGAGAATTGGATCTAAAGAGGCATAAACTTGGTTCCTATTCCTTCGAATAGATGGTTTTAATATAGTGAGTTGATCGTAATTCATTATTAATTACATTCAAGAAAGAAAAACAGAGAAAGTAGTCTCTGTCATGGTCAACACAGTGATTAGGTAAATGAAATTACATTCACTATTAATAAAGCCTAACACAAAATATTTCGTTAGTTTCCATAAATTGCATCCTATGTGCGTAACATATTTGGGTTTTGTGCGTAACATATGTACATATAAGTCTTCAGTACACATTTTCATTTTTCACCTCCTTTGTTCTGCAGACGCTCACTCGAAAATGACATACTTGCTTGCTTCTTGCTGTTCTTGTTACTCTCTGTAATGACTCAATAGTTTAATCATGACACCCTTCGATGACATTCACTTGAACTGTTATTCACTACTATCGGATATTCTATTATAGAAACCTAATATACAATAACCGTAGAGGGCACATCAAAATCGTAGAAAAAACAGTTAACACCATTGAATTTATCATGTTCTTCTGCATATACACAAGTGAAAAAAATCGTTTTAAAAAAACCTACAATCTTTTTTAACCTTAAATGTTTGAAAAGCCATGATATATTTCGGTTTTTGTTGATACGTCGATTTTATTATTTTTATAAAATATACCAGTGCCAATAAATTCAAATTAAAATGTTTTAATTCAATGATAAAATTATTACGGCAGATTAAAATGTTTTCAAGCAATGATTATGTTATTACGGCGTTTTATTAGTGCGACAAAATAAATGCGTCTGGTCGTTTTTAGCAATATATTCGAAAATTAATAATAACTCATGCCATTCGTCCGATCCACGTGATTCTTTGTTTTTTATTCACAGATGTGTTCTTTGGCAAGGTTTTAGAATGTATTTTGTTACCTTCGATATCACAATTAATAGCTAATAACGATAACATAAAATCAAGTCGGGTAAAATCAATCTTCAAAAACGTATTTTCGCTTACGCTGCCTAAACTGTTAGAGGTAGGTGACAACTATGACCGTCAACATTGTTCACCTCAATGAGTTCTACAAAATTGTCCGCGACAGCATATGTCAATCTACAAAGGTTAAATTATCGAAAAAGAGTTATTGAAAGTATACGTGTAAAATACTTCAACTAAAGGGAGTAATTTAGTAAGTAAGAAAAAAATTCTAATCGACATCAATGCATTCTGTGTTTTGTGCATCTAAGAGGTTCTTCACGAGAAGCAAACAGTGTAGACTTGCCACTTTCAAGTATTCTAAATTATAAAGAAAATTTAAGGGTAACATATCAAAAACACCCGAGTAAGTCCAGGGTGTGTTGCTTGTTTATTTTGTAAAAATAATAAAATTAACGTATCGGCAAAATCCTGAAAAATATCACGTTTAAGGTTTAGAAACGTTAAAGTTTTAACGTTCTTAAAACCAATTTTTTCACATGTATATATGCAGACGCACGTCAAATTCAATGGTGTTAACTGTATTTTGTCTACTATTTTGATGTGCCCTCTACGGGTATTAGAAATCAGGGCTTTATAATTAAAACATCCGGTAGTGGTACTGTTTTAACTGGAGATAAACCTAACGCCTGACCTCATCAAACAGTCATTATCTTGACAATTATCATGTTCTACCTGAAACGCAAGTAGGTAATGAAACGTACGCAACCTATACACAACATAATATACTATATCTTAGTTTTAGTAGCATCAAAACAATTGGCGATTATCTATTTTCTATCTCTGTATTGGTTACCAGCCGAAACCATCAAATCTATTCTGGGAAGATTTTTAATATCATTTCACCGTATTCCTTAGAACAACGAAAATTTTAATATTGTATGACTCTTGAAAATGGTTTTAGAGATATTTATTTAATTACATTATTAATTCATTTTAATACGTTTTTTTTATCCATTGAATAATGTCGGCGCGTAAAAGTTTTGTACTCTTTAACCTCGTCAAATTGTTGGATTTCTTTTAAGTTCTCGTCTTTATATGGAGGAATGCTCAATGTTCTGCTCGAAGATGATGCAATATTCAATGTTTAGAGAAAGATCTAACGAACAATATATATTGCGGAGTGGAAAAGATGTGCACTCCAGTACTTCAATACTTGATTGCAGTGTTGGCTTGGAGATGCGATATAATGAGTGCCCTTTTCATAGGAGGAAACTGTGAGCAAGCAGCGTAGGCAGTCTGGCTGCCGCTGGCCATGAAGTGCTAACGACGTAGGGCCGGCAGTGCGCCTGCCAAGCGGCTCAGCGTCGCGCGCGGGGCCCAATTATCTCCTCTCGCCCCAGAACCTCCAATGACGCACTCCTCACGCCCCTCGCTCCTCTTGCTGCTCCACGACCCGTCAGCACTCCGATAGAGATGTTACCCTCTCTCTCCAACTCTTGGCCTCTTCGCATCTTCGCTTCCCCTCCTCACTCCCTAGTTTTCTGTCTTAAAGTTTCGCAATGTCTTGCACCTTTAACGTCGTCCTCACTTGTTCCAGTTACGTCCCTTTGTTCCTCGCCACTTCCTGGCTCCCTCGTTCTCATGTCATGAATTTATTTCCTCTTCTGTACTTTCATTCTCAACTACTGACACGTTATCTCTTCATATTATCAGTCAAATTGCCCTATCTCATTCCTTTCCTTCGTTTATTTTCTTCCTCTCCTACATCCCTCGTCTTGCCCACTTTCTCTTCTCCTTGGCTTTTATGGAACGTTCTCTTTCTCTCTCTTTCACTCTTTCACTCGCGCCTCTCATGTGCGCAAGCGCTCGAAGTGACGTGGCGTCTTTTCCGCGTTGCAAGGAGAGAAACGCAGTGTCGAGGCAGAAGGGCAGAAAATTAAGAACAGGACAAGCACCATAATTGCTAAGGGACTTCTGATGTTGAATGCTCAAAAAAAAAAAAGCGAGAGCACGTGGCGACACAGAAGGAAGGCGCAGACCGCAGTACTCATTTTCGATCTTTACTCCGAGATTGCTTCGCTGGTGAATTTATTGCAAAACATTCTTCCACCAAAAATGGAATTTAAAATAAAAAGAGATTGTTTCAGAACTATTATTTGAGTAAGCATTTATTCTCATTTCTTACTCACTCATATTATATCGATTTTAGTCGCCTCGTGAAGTTTCTTTAGTTCAATATGAAATACAAACTTTTGATTCTATTCATGTCACAAAATATATTTCTATATTCATGTTTTATCTAAGCGGATGCATAAATACGGAGAATATCTGTTAATAACATTTTTAAAATAATTACTTTTTTTCTGCTTAGGAAAAGAATGAGTTTGAACTTAAGGACCCGATATAATACAGACTCATAAAACCAATAAATAATGATATATATANATATATAAATAATAGGGGAAAAAAGCAATTACGTTTAAAATTTATTGTGCGTGTTACGCACAAAACCCGAATTCGGCCATTAAACGAATAAAACGACGAAAACTAGTTTCCGTCGTTTACATATTGCCAGAACTAGTTTTCAGGGTTTTGAAGTACATAACTAGTATTGAGCTTTGTCACAATAGTGACGTTTCGTGTACTTTAAGCGAATATAACTTCTAGAGTACGTTATTAACATGTTATTTCTATGCAAGAGACATTTGTAAAAGTGCCTCATTTCCAATACGTGGTTTCTGTAATACTCAGATTGATGGAAAATTTATATTTCTATGATATATGTCCACAATTTTAAAATTAAACCTTATTAAGAACTGAGGTGGAATATTAAGAAACCAATAATATAAGTCTATAAATTAATTTCTTGTATAATTTTTATCTACCTACATGCATTACATTGGATATATGTATGGCACACTCTAACTCTCGACTACCTTGAGCAATTTCAACGAAACTGAATACAGCGATGACTCACTATCTGGCGACAAACATTGTGTTGGTAACACATTACTTGCACCCCTAGGGAGGAGTGGGAAGTGGTTTATATTTAAAAATAATCGGAGACAACCGATATTGACTACATTTATGACTACATTTTTGAGGATACTGAAATGAAGAGTAACATTTCTCTTGCCACTTAAATCCCGACCCTTTGTCTAAGGGACGGGAGGGAGAAAATATAAAAATTTTGCGAAATGACCGCTGTTAGTGTTGGAACCATATTTATCGGGAACCCTGGAACTTGTACTAACATTCCTGGAGATACGTTATCTATCAATACTTATAAGTAGGAGACTTGTGCCAGTAAAAGCACAGAAAAGAAGGGGAATGGGCAATGGATGTAGTGAATATCAGGTGTCCGTGCAAAAATGTGCCGGTGTAAGCACAGAATTCTCCATATGAATAACACGTGCTGGTTAAAGCACAGCCGAGGAGGGTGGTAAGAAGAGGGGGAGGGGGAACGTGCAAAAGTATGCCGGTTAAAGCACAGTGGAGTGATCCCGGACACACCGGTTAAAGAACAGTGCCGGTGAAAGCACATCATCAAAGTCTCAGGTGTGCGAAGTGACAAAATATGCCCGACAAGTTTCAAGGTCACAGCGAGGAGTCAAGTCCTGACAGATTCGACGATGATGCAATGTTGTACAATGTTGTGCAATCGTGTGTCCCAATGAAAATTGTGAAGTCATTATCGTTGCAATGCAATTTGAATAACATACACACCTGTCATAGTGTCAACCCGCAACAGCGGGCGGAGCTCGTCATGCTCCGCCTTGTTGATGTAATCTAAAAATGAAAAAAATATCTGATCATGAAGAAGGTGTGATAATAAGAACGTATTTCTCTCTGTGTGTACCTCTCCTGTAGCGGATGAGCGCGGGACGCGCCACCCTCTGCATGCGACGATCTAAAAACGGAAAAAATAAAACGATAGAGAACAGATTGTGGAATAAAGTTTTGTACGTCGTAAACGTACACTGTGGACTACATACCGCGCACCTCCACCGCAGTCATCTCCGGAGCAGGCGGTTGCGGTTCCAACACATCCACATTCTCCTCAGAGGATACCAACTCATCCTCCTCCGTCGACTGTTCATTGTCTGAGAGAAGAGAGAAGACTGACAACGTGAGACGCGTGTGTGAGAGAGGGAGAGAGAACATGCGTTGTGTAAGACGTGAATACTATATACCACGCTCCAACACGAACAACTCCCTAACCTCATCATGCCGGGCAATGCCTCGCTATATTCTAAAACAAACATACGTTTCACAACAAAATTCAAAAAAAATTGTTTTATTAACAACATTTTTTATATAAAATTATTTATAAATAATAATAAAGTATAGTTATATGTGAATGCAATCACACCATGCTATAAGTTTCATTATGTCCCGGGAGACGGTCAACAGAAAACACGTGCAAACATTGTGTATAATGAAAAGAAGAAGTAGTGGCCAATTAAAATAATTTGACCATCTCTAAAGACACTGTGAAATAGGATGTCCACGTATTTTCTTCGCACTAAGTAAAAATGAATTAGACGCACATCCAACATAGGATCCCCGTTGGGGACATGCCCCACAGCCTCGTCACAAGATTCATAAGGTTTTAAAAGCAGAAGAATAACATGCATTTGAAACGTAGGATGATTAGAGAGCGACAGTGAGAATGTTGAAAGAAAACTCACCTTCCACTATCCGCCAGTCTTGACCACTACGATATTCCGCGTACGAAGCCCAACTACCTTACCCGTCCATGGCGAAAACTCACAAAGCACTGAAAACTCGAAAGCTCCGAAGCGATCTACAGCAAACTTTAATACGCACATCCCCACTCTTAATGGAAGAAAAGAAACCACGTGTGCGCATCACACCATCGAAACATACATGTTCACACGAGAATAAGATGATCTCATGCTTCTGCAAGACGCAGCATGCAGCGAGTGAGGAGAATCTGTTTTCAACCACCGACACTTACGCGCACGCTGGCCACCGTGTACAATCGAGAAAATTCACAAGAGACGTAAGTAGCGATCTTAGTAAGAGATGAATTCTCCCGCATCCCTTCCTCCTTCTCCTTCCCCTTCCTCTTCTACACTTGCAAGCGAAATAGGGCGATTTGAAATTAAGAACAAAGAGCTCGTGAGCACATTAAGAGGAGTGAACACGAAAAATATTGTGTCCGTTTTATTTTCTTTCTACATATAATTTTTTATGAAAAAGGGAGTCGTTTGTAATGCTACAATTGATTCAACATAGATTTCGAGAATTTAAAAACAGGGGAAAGAGAATTTTTAACAGAGGAAGGAGAATACATTGAAAGAGAACGGAATCATCGCCTTCGAGTGTGGGTGTGGTGGATCCCTCCAGACAGGAACACGTGTAAAAAAATGCTACGTTCGCAACAGATAGTGTAAATGGATTTTGAATTTTTTTCCCCGTCTGGCGGTGTCACAGTAGAGAGACGTATGTATTCTGATTTTGTTTCATTCGGATCGCAAGACGAGGCATCACGTGCTGAGCTGGAGAATGTTACAGACGAAGAAGAAGAAGAAGAGTGCGGAATATTAAAGTGTGTACACGCAATTCCTTTATTATTATAAAATCATGTGTTCATTCTAAATGATTTTTTAACAAACGAATTCTATCTGAAGACAACTGAAACATGATATCATGACATGTAACGATGTGTCACTCGTTAAACTTGCGGAACTGCCCAGCGGTGAATGTTTTAAACCGCTAAGTGGGAAACTGTTGAATACAAAGTTTGGGAATAAAGCGATTCTCGTTGAAACAGACAACTATAAACGTTTCCTGCCGCACAAGTAAGCAGTTTATTTTCTATAGACTATTTTGTTTAAAAACTTGTGTGACACATCATCTATCGTTTTGTTTCTTTGTTTTTCACTAGATATACATAGGTGATGACAACTCAGAAGGATGTCGACAGATTCATTCGATTGAAGCCAACTGTGAAGTGATGGATGACACCTATCGCGTGATTATCAAGTGTGTTCATGAAAAATGATACACACCGTGATTGGTTTTTGTATATTTCCTCGTGAATCCATGAAATATTTCTACAATAATAAACAAACAATGTAATCTCAATTCATTGTGTTTTCTATGTGTCTGTATGTGTGGGAAGGAGGGGAAGGGTAATGAGAAAGAACATGACTGTACTAAAGATTATTTTTATTGTCGTGTACAATCGATCTTTGTGCCAATGATTTCATACCGAATTTCGGAAACGAGAAAGGTACACCCGTTTTCGTTGAGTTGCAAGTGTGTTCTCGCCGCAGGTGTGATATCTTTTTTCGAAGCATTGCCCTAGATCACCAGCACGCTGTCGCAGGGTTGCGTGACGGCGTCCTAGTTATTCACAACGATACGCATTTTATCGTGATTGTAGCTCGTGGTGTACGGGGTATAACTGTGTATCTCCCGTCCCTGGAGTTGTGTCCTCCTTCGCATGGGTTGCATGTCTTCGATGTGAAGAGAGGTATCGAAGAAATTGATCCTATTCATCCTCCCTTCTCCTCCTCCTCCCACAAAACATTTCCTTCTTCGTCTTTTCGTCTTGTCGTAGAACCTTATACCCCAACGCACGTAAAACACGTCTGCTCTTCTGTGTAAACGTGACTGGAGTGCAAAGCACTGTGTGTTGTCGACGAGAGAGAGATTTCATTTTACACACGGTTCGGGTCTTAGTAGCAGGCAGCTTGAGAAGGGCTTTCACGTCGCGAAAGCGTGTGAGCGACCCGTCCGCACCCTCCAACCGATTGGAAATGTCTTCGATATCACGCGATTTCCCATCATGTGTTGCACTGTTTCTTAGACAATAGCACCTGGTGCATTTTCCATATGAAATTGATTGCGGGTGTGCGCCTTTCGGCTACTGATAAATCCGATCTCGATAATATTACAGTTGATGAAGATGTTGAAACAGTCTGTAAAATTCACAATCTACTCCGAGATGTGGTAGGTGGCGGAGGGTGCAAGACTGGCGAAGAAACCGAGGAGTGGACCGATGGATTTTTTTTTGGTGGGGCTTTAGGGCTCGTCAACATCGAGGTCATTGGAGCCCATTGGACCGATGGAATTTAGCGTTAAAATTGATGCGAAACGATGTTTTAACGAGACACTTGTGTGTGACTGTATTCGTTTGAAGATCGAAAAATTGATTTCTGCGAAATTCCGAGAAAACTGATTACGTAGTGTATTTTTGATGAAGTATGCAATATCGTCAACGGTATAGGTGCCAACAGAGAGGGTGATAATGTACACTTTCTTCTCTGAGACGTTCTCGTAGGTGAATTGATTGCAATCGTCCAACACGTTTAAAACAGTTCTTGGTTTGCAGACGTATGAGCGCGAGTTCATACAACCGTCTAACAGGATGGGTGGTGTGTAACGCACCGTCACCACAGGAGCAATACCGTAGATGGTAAGCGTTCGCCTACGACACATTCCCCATTTCCAATCGTAATACAGGAATTGCAGACAGAGACGATCGAAATTTTCGGTATTAAAGTCTTGTACTTGTGTTGAGAGTGTTATGTTGTCTGCCGATGTAGACGAGTAATTCCGGTACAGGGGGGAGGCCGAAGGAGTCAAAATAGCAAACGTGGGTGGCGTGTATGGGGTAGGCTACAAAATGCGTGCCCGGTCCTGCACTATCGTCTAGATTCGAGTCTTTGCTTCTCGCGGCAATGTTTCGCGCATAAACACGCCTCTGAAATAGGGAATCGGTAATGTACGCGCGTGATGCCACACTTCTTAATGCGTCATGTTACGTCGTGGAATCCCCTTCAAAACAAGTTTTTTTGTAGTGTATTGCTTTCTATCACTCCTCCTCACACTTCTCCTCCTCCTACCTCCACCACACATTCCCCTACCCTTTCGCCTTTTTTTTTGCACATCGCGCTACACCTACACCTATCCCCTCCATCGCCTTGTTATGACGTATCATCTCCTCGAGTTTTCGTTTTACCGTTTTCGTATTTTCCCCAGCATTGGCGATGGCTGAAGCACCCCCGGCCAGTGAACCCATTGTACCAAATGCCCTGATCAGGGGGTGGAGGGGAAGGAATCTCCACATCCGTTTTCTAATCGGGAGCACTGTCATCTTTGTCTTCTTCTTACGACATCTCTGCACCATCCTGCGATGTACACTCCTCCGCAGGCATTGTAAGACTAAACACACACTGCTCTTTCATTCCCCTTTTAGTGCGGTGTTGTTACTTGTGTATAATTCTGTTAGCGTGAAGACCAGTGTGCATAGAGAAAGGTTATTCATATTCTACGAAAAGCGTGTAGCTTATCCTGTTCGTAAAATCCGAACATAAACAATTCTCAAAAGCGCGTAATTAGCATTTTCCCTCGTGACTCTTATAAGAAAATAAATTTGATCCGTACTAAATACAAAAAAAGTTGCCATCGTAAAAGAAGTTTCATTATTGTTCAGAGGACAAAACTAGTTTGTGACGTTTCTCTTTAGACAGAACTAGTATTAAACGCTCAAAACTAGTTCTGGCAAAAAATAATATGGCAAACCTTAGTTTTGGTGTTTCTTTCGTCCAATAACCGAATTCGGGTTTTGTGCGTAACATATATATGTAATGTGTAGTCACTTCACAAATTTGTTTTGTTGAAAAGATGTACGAAATGTTTCACATATGCGCTGCATTACGAGCATTTTGAGAAGAAAAAAAATAGAAATTCAAATAATGTTTTTATCAGTTTTTTAATAACAGTCTCCAAACAATTTTTAATTTCTAAAACTCATGTTTTATTACTCGTGTGCAGTATTGTATTCCAGTATATATTGAGATTTCAAGATACTGGCTTAGTCGACAAATTTCTGATAGTTATTAACTAAAAGAACTCTTAATTACTATCTTGAATAACAGTCAGTTTTGGTATCTAACAGACCCCGAAATCAAGGTTTTCATGAATCTCGCAACGTTTTGGACCTTCGAAATCAAATAAATTAATTTTGAAATAATGCGCTGTCTGTGTTTGTACGTGTTTAAAGGTTAAACTGAAAAACCTATGATCCCTGACCGAAGTGTCCTTTGTGGCATCAAAGTCATCCATGTTCGAAATTCGAGTCATGGTATGTCAGAAACACAACACTTCGTGGCAAACTAAAAGATAATTAAATAATGTATTGTCAAAAAACAGCTTTTCCGGCGAGAGAATTTCTCCGGTATTCCCCTGGGCACTTTTGCAGGAATTGATAGTCCTTTGATTGATCCGGAGAGTAAATTATATTTTAGATTCGAAGACTAAATAAAAAATACGAAAATATATGTATTAACAGTAAAATTGAAGTTTGAAAGATATTACCGAACAGGGCTTTTAGTATAGACCTGTGTCATGGGCTAACACTCTTATAAGTTTAAAGTCGAAAATGCGAGTGAACACTTTAGTCAGCGATCAATCTATACTCCACGATTCGTTCGAATAGGAACGCGATACGAGGTTCAAGTCCGGTTAATATAACTATCAGCTAATCAAACAAGCTATTTTTTATTCGATGGCATCTTTCTATAAATTCTGTTTTGTGTGTGTGTGTGTGTGTGTGTAAATAAGAGATGACTCAGAGACAAAGTAATAATTTGTCAGCGTGGACCGTTGCTGATTGCTCCTCAGTGACAGAGGGACACTGAGACTTGACGCATGCTGTAGTATATTTGTCGTTTATTGCGTACTAACGGGGAAACTGCGACTGTGTTGTTTTCACACTGCCCGCAAAACGTCTAAGGAGGCTATGTGGGTCATAGTAGGTTTCGCATCACCACAATCACACAGCGAAGTCTCTCGCATGAAGTGAGTCGTCGCACCTACCGCTGAGTGTTCATGCTCGATTCCTTGCGACCCCGATGCTTCGAGGAACATGGGAGCATTCTGGCAAATTTCCCGTTCTCACGAGAGTCTGGTATTCAGAGGGCGCGTGCCGACTCCAATCCCTCGTCCAGTCCTCCGCAGGATCCTTAGCCACTGCAGCGGGTCTGAAGACGGCCATAGCCCCCTGTCAGGTCCGCATATATGAGTAAATCCTGATTGGCATTTATCACAGACACAGTACTATGAATGGCTCTTCGGCGGCGAATGGGTGGGTAGTTATTTATTACTGAGAACGGGAAGCCAGTGTAACTAGGTAGATTATGTTGTTCTTCTCTTTGTGTTATTAGGTACTGTGTAAATTCTTTTGTCGTGCAAATTATATTACCATGCGCGGCGCAGTATTCAACTACTGAGAAAACAAGATTGTGCTGTAGTACGAAGGGTATCGGTTTTGGCTCCACGTGAGGAAGTAAAAGGACGGCCGTTAGGAAATGACGAAGGCAGCGGTCGCATCTGGTCTGGCGCAGACCTCTGTCGGTTCTTTTGGCGTCAAGGAAAATTTACAACTTTTTAGAAATAGCAAGTAAGCGAGGGGATGGGGAAGGCAACCCAATCCGACCACAATAACCCCAGATGTGCGAAGGGTCGAAACAAGAGCCAGCTTGTTTGGAAGATCGTTGTAAGTAAAACGTCGTTGCAAGAAAACGTTAGAAATTATTTGAAGCCCTTTAAAAATTTCCCAATCAGAATCTAGGCGTAAGAAGGGGGAATCGTTTTGGCGTTGGAAGTTTCGGTCGCCAGGAATTCAAATTTTTGAAGATGTTTTGCGAGAAAAGTATGCAAGGGTGGGGAGCAAGACCATTTAAGGAATGGCAAACGAAATTTCAGTCTCACTTGTGTTTCAGATCGCGCTCATACTGCTCAGATCGCGATATGTTTCTCAGATGTTGCTCAGATCGCGAATGTTTAGCTGATATATGTTTATCAGATAGCTCATACTGATCAGAGTTTTCGTAGCTCATGTCGCTCAGATAGCTCATACAGCTCGATGTTTCTCACATGTTCCTCAGATACGTCTCATGTTGCTCAGATCGCTAATGCAGCTCATATCAGTAACATTGTTCACGCTCGTAGCTGGTAGCTTCGACGCGGCTGACATTGCTCAGCTCTTATCGATCACATCTCGCAGTCAGCTAATATATTTCTAGCTCGTCGCCGCAGACGCTGACGATCGTACCAGCTTTTCGGCAGATGTTTATTTTTGCGTTAGAGATTTAATTGTTGATCTTTATTTGATCATCGGTACGAGTTGATAAGCTGACCTCGATCCCAACCATGCATGAACTATTTTCGGGTGGTAATTCGGACAGACATGGTAAGGCTGACGTCGTGTTTGGAGGAGCCGACCCCGCAGAAAATGAATAGGGCAACTTTTGGGTAGTCGCCGCTGATTGACGCCGTTAGCGGTCACCCGAGATTGGAACCGTGATGACCTCTGCGAGGACCCTACTCTACGGCCTGCCTAGTCTGTCATCTTGAGAAGTATTGTGCGATTGTTGGTAAATGTTTAAACCAACGTCGTATTGCGCTTGCGCGTCATGAAGTAATTGGCATAAGTTATAAAAAGAGCACGAACTTTGGACTAAATCAGTGCCAAGACTGATCTCATTTGCTGATAAAATTATGCCATGTTTAAATTCAGTGCATTGTTATTGTTAAGAGAAAGGTAGATCTAATTGTTAATTAGACAAGATTATAATTAAATTCAGTGTATAACCTTTGTTTGAGAGAAAAGTATGTTTAATTGTTGATAAGATCGGATTGTAGTTAAATTCAGTGCAGTGCTATTGTTAAGAGAAAGGTAGATTAAATTGTTAATTAGATAAGATTAGGATTAAATTCAGTGTATAACCTTTGTTTGAAAGAAAAGTATGTTTAATTGTTGATAAGATCGGATTGTAGTTAAATTCAGTGCAGTGCTATTGTTAAGAGAAAGGTAGATTAAATTGTTAATTAGATAAGATTAGGATTAAATTCAGTGTATAACCTTTGTTTGAAAGAAAAGTATGTTTAATTGTTGATAAGATCGGATTGTAGTTAAATTCAGTGCAGTGCTATTGTTAAGAGAAAGGTAGATTAAATTGTTAATTAGATAAGATTAGGATTAAATTCAGTGTATAACCTTTGTTTGAAAGAAAAGTATGTTTAATTGTTGATAAGATCGGATTGTAGTTAAATTCAGTGCAGTGCTATTGTTAAGAGAAAGGTAGATTAAATTGTTAATTAGATAAGATTAGGATTAAATTCAGTGTATAACCTTTGTTTGAAAGAAAAGTATGTTTAATTGTTGATAAGATCGGATTGTAGTTAAATTCAGTGCAGTGCTATTGTTAAGAGAAAGGTAGATTAAATTGTTAATTAGATAAGATTAGGATTAAATTCAGTGTATAACCTTTGTTTGAAAGAAAAGTATGTTTAATTGTTGATAAGATCGGATTGTAGTTAAATTCAGTGCAGTGCTATTGTTAAGAGAAAGGTAGATTAAATTGTCAACTAGAAAATATTATGGTTAAAGCCAGTGTATTTTAGTTGTTTTTTTGGTGGGAATGACGTCACTTCGGCGTTAGTGTTAATATTAATATTTGATTATCATTTGTGTTTGTGTCTTTTGGGGAAAAACAGCATGAGGGGTGTTGTGGTAATTAAATCAGTAATTAAATTAAATGGATTTATTTGTTAGCGTTTTCCTTAAGTGGAACCATTGCATGGTCCTTTCCTTCTTTTAAAAAAATCGAACCCAGCAATTATTGTGGAACCCTGAGATAAGATAGCCGAGGCGCCCAAATTTTAAATACTATATTTTTTTTTGAAATTAAAGTTTCGTTCTGTGCACAATATATATATA
>NNCF01127991.1:204105-276830 GCA_002313205.1 Laupala kohalensis
TTTCTGCATATTTCTCCTAATTCTGCAAATCCCTGTCCCCAGTGCATGAAAAAAACCTACCTTTTGTTTATGTCGCACTTTTGTATATATCCCTTATCACTCATATTCGTTGTTCATAGTCAGGGAAATCATTTTATCTATCTTTTGTTGCTATTAATTTACTATCGTCTTTCAGTAGGTACACTCCTCTCTTCCCTAGGTTTGTATATTATTCTCATCTTTCTTCATCACATAAAGGACATTCCCATAGCACATGATCTACCGTCTCGTCTCCGTTGCTGCACATACATGTCCTGTCTACAGTCTTCCCCATTCGTGTTATATTTTGCCAGAAACTCCAATGTGCCGCAAGTACTTCTAACATCTCTCTTGGAAGACAAAACCATTTTCTATTTTTTCCTTTAAATCTAACGTCGTATATATTTGCAAGTCTGTCTTCCTAATTCTGCTTTATCTCATCGTACTTGCCATATCCTTACAAGTTCATCTGTCAATTTCTGTTTGGATTTCTGATCTTTCTTCGTGAGTCTTTCGCCATTGATATAAATCTCTCCCTCAGCTCGAAATATCGTCAGAAATGTTAACTTTATCTCGTGTATTTTTTCTTTGTGGGACATTACGGCTCATGTCGACATCAAAGTTTATTGGAACCCGAAAAACTTGTACAGGTAGGGAAAATGCAGGTACGCACTAGGGAGAGCCAATATGACTCTCCCCGCGTGTGGGACTCGCCAAATGACTCAACACTACCCACTAACAATCCTCCTGATTTACAATATACCAAGACATATCTCAAGACATACATCAAAACATCAAATGGGGGGGGGCAAAAAATGAGGGGGGCATAACATGAGGGGGGACAAANTCGGGATCGAAAAGAACAAGAGGTGACCAAGGAAGGTCAGAAAAGAGAAAGGAAGTAGCCTCGAACAAGTAAGTGGACGTAAGCCAGACTCAGCTCGAAGCCCCGTGTTTTGTCGTGTAGGTCGAATAGCATTATTCCAATAAGTACCTGTAATGCCTCTATCGAAATTGTCGAGTAGCGTTCACTTAATGTAAGAATGCATAATCGTTGCGCATGTTTTAAGTTTTCTCTCCATATGCACATTTGATATATTGTGGCCCCAAACACTTTCTCCATAACTCACGATCTGTCATATCGCTCCTTTGTATAATGTCAATAATTCTCTTTGTCAAATATTGTGCTTTGTTAGTCCAATTGTGAGTATGGTATAATATATATTCAAAGTTTTATCTGTGACATACCCAATATGTTCATTGTAGTGTTGTCTGTCATTTATGATTAATCCCAAATATCGTGCGCTTCGTTTTATTTTTATAGACCCAACTGAAAATTTTAATTAAGGATTGCTGTCCTTTTACTTTTCGCACCAAACCATAGCGCATTTGTCTTTGTTGAGGATATTTCCAAATCTTAACTTTCTACATTCTTCTACACATTGTTGTAACACAACATTGCACTTTGGTTCAATTTCTCACCTACTATCTCCGAACAATGTCACTCATATATCATCGGCGTACGTTACAATCTTCATCTCCTGTGATGTCATTTCTTTTAACATATCTATTTCCACATTCCAGAAAGTGGCCCCGCTGCCGATCCCTAAGGACAGCTCATCGAGCATTTTTGTATTACCGATTTCGAGAAATACTGCTTAGTCTTGAAAGAACGAGTTAACAATATTTAAGAAGCATAGAGGCACCCCTCGCTTCTCCAAATTAGGGACCATGATGCATTTTTCAATGCTCCATTTATGACAAGGTATAAACTTAGTGCACATGACGTTCATCTGTCATTTACTAATTTCGTCATTATTCGCCGCGGATCTCCTGCTCCTGCCTTTTCTACATCCAAATTGTCTTGTGTGAAGTCCTCGCGGGCTTTCTAGATATCGCCCTATTCTTTCATTCACCCACATATCAAATATTTTCCTTATTGTTGACCATAAACTTATTTGTCTATACTACGACGATTCCCATTTATCCTTATCCTCTCCCTTAAGGAACAATTTCCCTATTTTCCATTCATTTGGAAAAAAATTGTAATTTAAAACACATGTTGTAAATATTCAATAGAAACGTGTCATACTTTGTATACATCAACTTTACCATTTGATGACGTATGTTGTCGAATCCTGCGAACTTTTTATTTTTTAATTTCAAAATTAGAGTCTCAAACTCTATTTTAGTCATGTGTGTTGTTCTCGTGTGTTCCTTCAAAATGTATCGGTTTTTGTTTCTTGAATCAGTACGTCTCGTAGCATCGTATCACTAGTTTCTTGCAAGCCATGTGTCCTCATCCCCATCACGCAATGCAAACCAGACCTGTCGTGTTTTATATTTTCCACTTGCCAAGATTTAAGGGATCCCCCAACAGCTTTTTTCTAAAGACTTCACGAAGAACTCTTCCCAATACTATTTTTTTTCTTTGGGATACCTGAATTTTGAATTCTGCTCATATTGCTTTGTATTCGTTCACGGATGTAGTCACACGATATGTTTGTGTTTCAATACTTGTACAACACGTAGAGCTCTCTTCTTGTGTATTTTTAATAGTCCTAGCTCTCTTGAACACCATCCCTTCCCTTTCCATCCTTGTGTGTTTTTAATTGGACCATTGTTCTTTATTCTTCAGAGTTGGAAGTATTATCAATTTCGTCTTCCACATTCTCTTTTGTTATTTTAATTTCATTACACACTTGAAATTCTGTTTCCGCTATAGCTTTACACACATCCCATCGTACATACAATCGACTTACATCCTCTAATATCCTGTGCTCCCCATACGAATATTCTCTATCTCATATTGTATTACTTTATGGTCACTTTCAACACTTGGGCACTTCCAATTCCGTATTGTTGTTGCAGCATACGCTGCATTTTAAAGACCGCGGGAGCTAGTAGTTTCTGGATTTCCGCATACAGCGTTAACTGCAGCTTGGGCGCGGCAGGTAACGTCAGCGCCGCGCTAGGTCAGCGAGCATCAATAGGAGGCTGGCGGCGGCTACGAGCGGCGGAAAAGCGGCCGCTTATAAGCTACGCCGCGTATAGCAGCAGACAGACCACAACCGAGGCGCTTCAGTAACGTACCATCCCTCGGAACCGGATCTCGTTTCAACTTACGTCACGACAGAACTTCGACTCTGTGCTACAACGGTAATTGTCTACTGGATTTACGGAACTTCGACTATCGGTTATTATATTCCGTAATTTAAATGTGTATGGCTACTGGAAAATAAAAGTTGTTTTGTTACTAACGAGTGGCAGTTATTAAGGACGTAACAGTTGTTTTCATAAGTCTTGTAATTATAGTCAGTTCTATTGGGGATGTTCCATTAGGTCCATTGTGTGTTGCTACCCCATACTCATTATGGACTACCAATCCGTTTGTAAGAAGAAACTTTTCCAATTTTCTCCCTCCTTTGTTATTTTGATGATCACCTAAATATATGGTTCTCGTTTTACTACCTGCATTTGCAATTATATCCGTACCCTTTTTTCTTGTAACACTCTTTCAATTTTATCTAAATATTCCTCTACATTTCCCCCCAAACTACAACATACAAATAAGTTTATTATAAATTACGTCTGTTCTATCTTTCCGTTCCAATATTATCTGCATAGTACTTCAAGAATGTCGTTCAGAAACCATCACTTCTGCCCTGTTTAAGATACCAATGTAAGCCCGCACATATTTCTGGCCTATCTTCGGTACATTGCGTGGTTTTCTTCGCAACAGTGTATTTTGACTCAAAATTTTAACCTCCATATTTAGTGTTTTTGTACCTCTTTTGCTCTGGTGTAATCTGGGAAGATGTGCCTCCCGTACTATGAGTACAATTCTTACCCTTACGTTCACATTTCGCACATATCTGGATTTCATTTTTATACGTTCACGACAAAAACTCATGTCCCCGGCTTGCACAATGGCTGCATGTCTCTTCTATGTCTGCGCAGACGCCCAATCGATGCCCATATTGATTGCACGTGTAGCAGCGTATTGGTGTTGCATCTTATATTTGATAACTCTGGAAATAGCAATAGACTCTCTTTTCTGCCACTAGTTTTTTCATGAATTTTCCATTCTTTTGAGGAATATAATATCCAAATAGCTCATTCACCCTGATCATTATTATTTTGTATACTTCACATTTCTCCACAAAATCGTTCACTTTTTTTTTAATTCTGGCGTGCTACTTTACGAATAAATTCTTGTTCATTTATTTCTTTTTTAATCCATATATACGTACTTTAGGTTTTCTGTTCTGTACGTTTTGTATTTCTAGGCTACCATCATCTTCGATCATATTTTCCAACTTCTTTTGTGTGTTTACCAGTTGCACTAGTAAATCATTATTTCTCGTTTGTCAAATATTTCTTACTTTGATAACCATATTTTGTCGTCCCATGTGTGTTTCCTTTTCTGTTTTCTCACATTTTTCCATTCTTCTTGACTTAAAGCACAGATTCAGTGTGTTCCTCAGAGTGCTCTGCCGTGTACGTACTGTCTCCCTTTATAGTGAGGTATCTATTCCTTACTCTCTTAGCTACTACTGCGTAATTGTCTCGTGAATCTTTAGCATCATCAGCCACAACCACCTCGGCTCCCCCGTGATTCTAATCATTTTCCTCATCTTTCCCTTGCTGTCCTCTCATCTCGAACATCTGTTTCCTTATATTGTTCAGGACTTCGTTGATGTTACTAGTCACTTTCCGACAAATCACTTCACTCATTGCTATTTTCCTTTGTCTTTCGTGACACCCGTGTGTTGACGAGATATATGATCTCAATGTGTTCCCTTAGTTATACCCACAACATCAGTAATAATTTTCACCAGTCGCACCCATTTCCCATTATCTACTTGCTGTGCTACGTTAACCGATGACTCTATCATTTTCACCTTCCCTTTTATACCCAGCAGCATGCACGTTACTTTCTTATTTTGTTCTTCACGCCGCCGCTGTTCCATACTCATCATGTTCAATCTGTCATCTATAACAGCAATTACATTTTACACATTCGCAAAATGTAACATTTCCTGTCTGGTGCGATGAATCCCTCTCTAATTTTCCATCCATTTCCATAACTTTGGCCTTGATTTCTTCCAATTCTTCTACCAGTACCTTTCTTTCTCGCTCCTCCTCATTCTGCTCCTTGAGTGCGACCATTCTGTTCCATAGCTCTGTTACCCCGTCTCGGATGTTTTGTTGGAGTTTTTGAGGTATTTTGCGAAACGTATCACCGGGAAGTACTACCTGTAGTTTCTCGTATTTTTTTGTTAGATCTGATGTAATTTTTTTTCGACCATCAGTTAGTGACACTTTGTAGGTTTCTTTGCATCTTTATTCTTTGCATTCTCCGTGTTCGATTGGCTACCGTTTCGTCCATTATTTCCTCCTCACTCGTTTCACTGTCTACGGGTGATTTGTTCCAAATCACCATCATAGTTTATAAGTTTATAAAGTAGTTCATTTGTTATCTATTCCTGATATTTTACATTTCCACTTTTCCAGACCGTTAGAGGCATCGAACTCGCCCCGTGTAGGTTAGCAGAAATGAGTGTTGTTTCTATTACATAAAGTGAACAGATATCAGATCCATTCGTAAGATAAAAGGAACACACATGTTCATAAAAGGATCACACAACATACATGTTCATTTTAACAAACAAAGTTTATTACAACAATTCTTTTTGATCGCATCACTTTTTGGGTCTTATAATCTACGAAAGCTGCATAACTTAGTATCCTCTTACAAATTTGAATTATCTGGCTTTATATGTCTTTTGTATTAAACCAAGACAACGAGTTCATACAGAAATTACAAATACAGAACTAAATTTATGATAAATAACATAGAGGTAAATGTGTAAGCTGCTGCCCTTGAGGAAAATAATATACCCTAACTTCTTTAACAGGCTCACAAGTTTTTCTGGCCATGTGAGAGCAATGAAAGTCCTAAAAAATATTTATGAAACGTATTTTGTCATCACATAGTTGTCCAAAAATATGAATTTCTTGTGATGAATCTCAGGTGATGTCTTCCCCTCTATGATGCGGATCCCATTGTGACATGAAGTCTTCTGATGCATGCAGATAAACTGAGTGTTTCAAGAAGTAGGCTGAAAACAAGCCGTAGACAACATATTAAAAAGCGTAGTGCTATTTGGTCCACGTCATTGTAGCACTACTGTGTCGTTGTGTGGAGTGGCAGAGCCCCGGTGGTCTGATCTCGACGGAGTCAGCGTTGTGATGTGGCGGTGAGTCGCTGAAGTGAGGCTCTTTTATACTATCCATTGTACCCTGCGGCAGTTACATCCGATTGGCTTGCTCTCATCTCATTTCTCCGTGCTAGTGAGTCTTTATTCTTTGTCTTGGGTCGATTCTTCGTTCCCTTGGGTCGACCTACTTTCCGTTTTACCTATTGTCTGACAGACTGCGCACGTATCTCATTCTCCTTGCGGACTTCGTCTATAACAATATATGCAGATGAATTTAACAGTCACCATCAAAGTTGGAGATACGCAGAAAGTGATGATAACATCACATTCCTTACGAAGTGGTCTGAAGCAAAAAATCGCCACTTGGAGGTTTGTATCCGTTTCTCTTGTATTGCATCATCCAGGTCAGGAATCAGTTCGTGATTTGCCACTCATGATGTAATTTTTATACAGGAGCTCGTTGTTTTTATCACATCCGGGGATGTAGGTTCTTCACGCACCTTTTGGAATGTTTTCTTCGCAGCGGCATTTACAACTGCCACCAAACGCTGGTATTGGACGGGTTCTGGAAATATTCATGGATTACCTGATCCACATCGTGGGATAACTTGGCTAATTTGTCTTCGTGAAATTCCATCTTAGTTATTACGAACATTCCATCTTCGTAATAACAGTCGGTATTTGCATGCCAATGTTTATTTGAATAGGGAGGTTTTGGAAACGTGTAAAGTTACTAAGTGCAGTGCCGGTGACGGGGAAAGGAGTGTTTGTTGAATCGATCGAAACAAACCATATGTCCGGGTTTGATTCTATGCATCATCAAGTAAATTGGAAAGAGGGTAGATCTTTTGCTTCAGACTCCAAGAGACCTTGTCACGTGCATTGCCTTAGCTTTACGTCATGCTTTTCTTGAAATACTCGCCGTAGGTTCCTGATTATTTATCTTCGTTGCATAGGGGTAATTAGGTTGTTTCTTTTGGAAGGTATGTCTGTTACAAGAGAAGCTCCAATGTCGATGACTTCATCTGGTTGATTATCAGGTATTTGTGAAGTATCAATATCGTTACTGTCGACCTGGCCTAGGACAGGTTCGGATGGAGTAATTGCAGTGGATGTTGCATTGGAAGGTAGAATGAGAGATGGGGAAGAGTCAGTTTCGGTAAAGTTCCATTTTACAACTAGGCGGTTTGACGCGTTTCTTATCTCGACCACCATGAAGTCGCTCGGCAATTCCAGACACGTAGTTCGGAACATCCTGGGCAGTGACATTTTCCAGAAAGTTGAGTGTTTAGTTTCTTGAATGTTCTCCTGTGCTATTTACCTGATTACAAGATCTTTGGACGTGCATATTTTGTATACTCAGTATTTGCATATTTTGTATATGCATTTTTTGTGCATAGTTTGCGTATGTCAGTATAATCCCTTGCAATCAAGTCTCCTGATATGTAAACTGTGTGAAAAGTGCATTACACGTGAATTGCCAAGGGGTATTTTATCTCGTTTTCCATTTTTCTTTTTAAATTATCACTATTTTTAGTCAACTGATCCGAAAATTTCATAATAACGCTTTCTATTTACTACCATATTATTGTGTTAAACCAAGTGGGTGTGTCTGCACGAGAAAGGGAACTCAAGAATGAAAAAAGTACGATTTCATGGCTACCTTGAAACCGGACCTTCACCGGACTTAAAGAGAAACCAGTACTGAATGTTCGGAATTACTTTTTTATTACGAAAATACAGAAACCAAGAAAATAACTAATAAATAATTAAGAAATTAAAATAAAAGTGTTGAGCTGACCCAAACTCATCTACAGTATCAGATAAGCAGAAGAAGAAATGAATTAGCAATATCTATCAATAAAATGATAACTTATCACTCATCCTCTTATACAAGTGGTATTATTGTAAAAAATAGAAAGTAGGACTAAAAACATTAAGAAAGGGTTTTTTATTTGTCATTACATTTCTTCAAGAGCTCCTGAACTATAGAGACCTATATGTAAGACTACATGTAGGTCTCTACTGAACTATTGCTACTCTGAAACAAGGTTTCTTTAACCAGTGAATAAATTAGTTATTTGATAATGGACGCCTTATTCACAAAATTCAGCTGTCGAATTGACACTTGGCACATTTAATGATGTATTATACAAGCTTCTTCCGCTATGACATGAGTAATGTTTAGTTCTTCCGCGACAGAAATTATTCAAATTGTGGCTTCTTTTTACGACTCTAGCGGCCGTAGTGGGCAGTTGGTCTTAGACCCTTCCAACATTCGTTTCCATTTCTCCCCAAAAGAGGGCTCTTGAGTAATAGGGCAAAATTCAACATGGTGGGCCACAATGTCAATTTCAATGAATACAGAAATTGAAAATCCGGGTGTATTATACTGAATTATTTTATCGTCAAATATTATGAATATGTTACAAATCATGGGATGCTTTTAATACACATTGTGTAAAATGTGCGATGTATGCGCAGAATTCTTGGATTTACTACAGTCATGTAAGCGATTTATTTCTCGTGCTGGTGTTCGTGATATTAACTGTCAATTATTGTACCAAATAATTATTTATATGATGGCACAATAGTAGGTTAATGTTATGGCAATGCATGTTCCTCCCAGTTTTCATCAGTCGTTACGCAGTTTTCTTGTGACTTCGTTTGAACTTACAAGTTAATATGTTATGTATATCGAATTTATTATTATATTTTAAATTAGCAATGTTAGAAATTATCCTAAAGATTTAACTTCCCCATGTACAGCAATTTTAGGAATTCATATGCTGCAATAGCTTTTTTTGTTGGGGTTATGGGGGTAACACTTTTTTCACCCACTGAAGAAAGCACAAATGTTATTTTAAAAAAATTAAGTTGTGATATGTATTCTTATAATTTGTATTTTAGATGAAGAAAAAGTTTCCAAGGAATCAGAAGATCGCCCTCTCTTACAGAAAGATGAAGTGGAAGTTGTGTTCTTGTACATCCAGTCGTGGACACAGAGGTAGTTAACCTAAAACATCCAATCATAATTATAGGAATAAATATATATGTATTCATTTTTAATGTTTTGTTTTGTTTTGTTTTGTTCTGTTCTAAGACAATGCATGTGCTGCTTCCGTGACCCCAAAAATTATGAAAGATTTAACTTGATAACCCAAAGTATAATCTGCTTAGCAGTAAGTCAGCTGAAGGAATTACGGAATGATTTAGCCAAAGTTAAAAGCACTGTTGACAAGACTACTGATAATAAAGATGTAAAGTGCAGTAGCGATTCCTCCCAAGCTGATAGTTCTTGTAATGTTAGTGTTCCTGTGGTGCAAAATTCCAATGGTGCTAAAGAAAATGAAAGTGGAGAAGATAGGGAAAAAATTGTTCAAGATTGTGATAGAGCAGGGGCCAATGTTAGCAGTGCTTTAGGTAAAGATACTAGCAATGTGAATGGAGGAAAGAAAGAGGAGAAGAATGAAGAGTGGAACATTCAAGAGAAGGAGAAACTCTTACATTTTTTATCGAAAGTTTTCCTCCTCAACTTTCCTCTGTATGTTGCTTATAAACACTCTCTGCAAGCAAAATTAGAAGAGATATCTCAGCAAGAGGCCAATAGCTTGAACATTTTTTGTGATTTACATGATCCAGAGGTTCCAGTCTACTTACTACGCAATGTGTGTTTATTTTGCAAAAGTGGTGGTGTGCATGCTATGACATTTTGCTTTGAGAAGCAGAATCCTGAGATCTTGCCAGTTGCTTTGGCTCATGCAATGATTGCTGTTGTTTGTAATCTTAAACTGTGGTTAAATTTCCGCTCTATCATGCAGTTGTTTGTGCCACTTAGATCAAAAGTACTGCAGTATATGTGTTCTTTAGGTGATAAGGATTTACGTTTGCCTGGGATTAAAACTATGGCTGGTGAGTCATTAACAATTTTTTCTTTTTAATATTGGATTTTAAGCTCCTTTCAATTCAGAATCCTCTCATTTTGTCCCACCTAGGTTTTCCTTTGGATATTTATCTCCCTATCCTCTCTCCAGAAACTATGTGAATATATTAAGAAAAATATGTTGAAAATGTTTTGATGTTTTGCTCTATTTACTGGATGAAGTAAGATTCCAATGTGTTTTTTATTTTTACAATAATGGTATATACATAGTTGATTTTCATGCAATTAAATATTTTATCCATTTGATTATTTCTGATTCTAGATTTTATGTGGAGTGCTGTGAAAGATCCCTTAGATTCCCCTCTTGCATTTGACCGTGATGGTTTGGATTTAGCTTTTAAGTATTTTACGAGTTCAACATTGACAATGCGCTTGGCAGGAATTGCACAAATCAATAGTCATATCAACATGTTTAATGAGTTATGCAATAGCGAAAGTATCGTTGAAGTTGAATGTGTTGGTCAGAGTCTTGCAAATTGGTTAATTGATAATAACATTGTATCTCAAATATTTGGACCTAATCTTCATGTGGAGGTAAGTTTTTAAAGTTACAAAATATCAGTTTATATTTACATTAAATCATTCTGTGTAACTACAAAATTATATAATGTTCTTTTCTCTGTGAATGGCAGTTATCATAGCCTTTAAAAGTAAACTTGATTTATTGGGATTTTTACTTAGAACTGCTTGGATAAAATTTTTCAAGATTTTTGTTTTTTGTGATTCAGTATTATTAATATTTTTTATTACTTAATACTAATAATATTAAGTAATATTTTGAAGAGTAAATTTGTAGTTACTTTAAAGCAATGAATTGTAGGTCTATTGGTTTATTTCGTATTGTATTAGGAAATTTGTAGGATGAGCTAGAAATTGTCCTTTTTTCATAAATTTCGGTATTTAATTATAAGTGTGTTTGTTGCAACAATATGTATGTATGTATGTATGTATGAATTCTATAACTTAATATGATTATTCTCCTCTCTGCTGTCTTACCCTCTACCATCTCTGGTATTTTAGGTAATACATACATGAACAGTGAGTTGAAGTCTCTGGTTATTATTATTTATCTAAAACTTAAAGAATCTCATGACCAGTGTGTTTTGCATTTTTCTGAATTGAAATTGTGATTATTCTTTTATGATTATTGTTATTTCATTTGATAAATTAGTCTACAATAGAAACCCCTCTTGTCAAATATACATGAGCCAGGAGTCTTTTGGATAAGCAATGGAGGAAAAGGGGAAAAGTTTAAGCACCAATATTTTTCTTGTTGAAATACAATGTATTACTAAGTTTGAGATTGACTTTTAATAACTCCATCATTCATATCCTCCAGAATTTAATTTATGATGTACTTAAACATGCTGTAGTAATCGTGTTATGTGACAACTTTCTTCCCCTCATAAAACATATCCATACTTTCATCTCCTCATGCTTCTCTTTAATGCTCCATGTACTAGAAATTAGTGTATTCAACCACGGTATAATATCATGTTCATCATTATCTAAGTTTTTGAAATTAATTTAATATCCCAATCTGTCCATTATCTTTCCTTTTAGGATACTAAAAAAATATTATGACAAATATTATTGGGAGATACAAATGACTCTGCTCTATATTAAATGTATTTATTTCAAAGTAACTACTATGTCTGCTATTTTCTATGATTTTGAAATGTCATAGTATTTTTATGTCTGTGTGAGTTTGTTTTTACGGAAAGAATGCTTTTGCGTGGTCCAGCATCTCATAGAGTTGTTGGAATACCAAAGATAAATTACCATAATCCATTAATATACACAATACTTCAAAATAATTGAAAAAAATACAAAACCATTTAAATCCATGCTTATTGTATTAGTGCCTGTTATTTGTTATAGTCATAAATTTTTTATCTTTACTCAATCTTTTTATGGCAGAATGTTTTAGCCTAGATTTTGCTCCGATATTCCTTTGGGCATTGTGATCAGAATTGATGGGTTGGTCTGTTGCTTGCTTCTTGAGAGTAAATTAACCCCATGAGGTCATATGCAGTTTCTAACTGCATTTTTGGCAAGATGAAATTGAATGACCTAATACTGTGCATGTATTTCCACTTTAAAATTTATTGACATAGATTTGTAGTGTATTAATACATACATACATGTTAATTAGCACAGTATATACTACCTGTCTAAAATAAAGCCCTAAAGCCCCACAAAAAAAGTAAATAAATGATTGTAAAAATTTGTTGGCCACTTAACTCCACTTACTCTTGGGCACAAACTAGTTTTGCTTAGGAAGCTGTTGCTACCATCCTTGGTTACTGCTGATTGAGCTGAGAATGGAAGCTACAACTTTTGAAACTAGTTTGAGTTTAAAGAAGTTATGGGAGTGTGTAACCAACAAATTTTTACAATAATTTATTGTAGTGACTCCTGTGTAAATTTCTTAAGTAATTTATATCATACTTTGGTCTATTTTATTTTTTGTCTGATTTTTCTTTGGTAATTTTACCCGATGTGAATTCTAGTAATTATTTGAATCATTAAATTAAGTCAAAGATGATATGAAATATTGCTATAAATGTTTCAAAAGTTAATTACAACAATTAGCAGAATCCATGAAAAATTAAAAATGGATTTTACAATCCTTACTAAAGTAATTTATACCTTTAGTTCACACCTACAGTTTTTGACCGAGACAATCACAAGGACATAAAATCTCTGAACAAAAAATCTTTGAGTGTTGGGATTGCAAGAAAATATGCATTGAACAAACTATGAATCAGTTATAGACAAAGAGAACATTTTAGTTATTGAATTTAAACCAACCAAAAAATATACTGTAGCAACACATTGTCAGCAGAACTTCAAGACTCAAGGTCCTAAATTTGTTATTATTCAAACAGTCCTTTTGGGTTTTTTTGGACTGCAAATTGGTCTTTGAGGAATTGCCCCAAGCAATGGTGCCATATCTAATGTGTGACTGAGAGCAAAGTAAGCAGTTTTTACTGCTTCTCTGTCACACATTTGACTTAGCTTTGGGTCACTGCTTCTCAAGACATAGCAGACCATGCTAATTCTGCTGCATACCCTGTCCTCTTGTTGTTCATGATAACTTATTGTTTATTATCAGTTCCAGGCATTTTATGTGTTGAATCTCATCAAGCTCGGGGATTCCCTGGGCAATATTCTTTTCAAGTCCAGAGAACATTTGTTTGCTTTTGCTTTCATTGAGAGTTAGGTCATTATTATTGCTGTATTTTGCAGCTATGTGGAAAGCAGAATTGGCTTCCATGTCAAGTGAATGCTGGTCTCTTGTTATTCAGTAGGAGCACAGTGTCATCAGCATAGATCAATGCTGAGAAGTTTTGTTTCAAACAGTTAACTATATCCATGGTATAAATAATATATAAGATTGGACCCAGTGTGGAGCTACAATGGGTACCATTCGAGATGTATCTTACTTCAGTCTGTTTCCTGTCATTGAAATAACTGTTGAACCATTGCTTAACTCGACCACTGATACCTATATTATTTGATTTGACCGTATTATGATTTATAGTCAAATGCTTTCCTGAAGTCCATGAAGATGATTGTGTTATTTCCTTGTTCTATGTGAATCTATGGCGTATTCAATGAGGTTAGCATTAGCTGTTATTGTTGATTTTCCTGGGATGAAGCCATTCTCTGTGCATTTATTAGATTGCTTTGTAGGTCTTGCAATAGTCTAGTCAAGGCTATTTTCTCCATGACTTGGGAGAAGGTTGGGAGTAGAGAGATAGAGCGAGAATTTTTTTATTTTACTTGGATCTCCCCCTTTAGGGTGGAAAGATCTTTGCTTTTTTATATTGGAAGGAACTACACCTTGCATGAAGGAATTGTTTATGATGTTAACCAGAGGAGGTGCAAGTTGTTCTGCACAGGTTTTCATTGTTTTTATAGGAACCTCATCTATCCCATCTGAAGTTTTTGGCTTTATTTTGTAAATCATCCAGCTTAATTTCTATACTGTTTGTGTGTGTTAGTGTATTATTTTGTTTACATTTCTGTGGATGACTTTAGCTAGTTGATTGTTTTTTTTTTAATGATAAATTTACTAGACTATCATTAATGAGCAAAATCCTTGAGTAGATGTGATGATGATAGTGAAATATAGATTCATTTTATTGTCCAAAATGTTGTTCATAGAAAATTGATCTACACCAACCCTCTACATCTCTTCAGCTAAATCCATATTTTTCCGTATTGTTTCAAATGTTTAAATAATTTTTTCAGGTTATAAAGCAAAGTCACATCATTTTAAGTTTCCTAGCAATGGAATGTAAGATCACAAATGAGCATATAGACATAATATGGCAAGCGGCACAGCTAAAGCATTGCAGCCGACAGGTAAGTCTGTCTCACTTCTATTTTGGTTCTTATTTCTGTTTTTGTTATGGGTTGTTATCAGTAGTGATATATTATGTTATCCTATGCACTGTTAACTCTGCTGTAAACATCATTATTTAGTGACTCATGTGGAAAGCAAATTGTTTAACTGTTAAATGTCAGAATTTTGCGTGTTCATCAAAATTGCACCAACACTTTGCCACAAACATAGACTTCAATTTATAAAGGGCTTGTTGTCAAATTTTCTCTTTGCAGGGTTAAAAAATATTTTTAGAAAATGTTTTGAAGGTGCTCTTTTATAAATTGAGATAAGATATTGGTTTGAATTGAAATTGGAATTTCTAATCAGGACTTATCTAATTTTTTAAGCAGTTTTAGCTTTTAGCAGTTTCTTCTTCATTCAATTGAATTATTGTGTTCCATTTGATGCTTGGTATATATGTATTTGCAGATTCATATTTAATGACTTGCTTTCCATTTAATGTACTTTATAGGTTCATGATCTTTTACCACCATTGATAAAACATCTTGAAGCTGGTCCTGTCCTGCACTTGTACTCTTTGCTGTGCAAACTTGAACCACGTGATCATACAGAGCAAAGTTTATATTTGGCTTCTACATTAATTAAATTTATTTGGACAAGTGGTGGCAGCTATAGTGGGCAACTTAGTGCATTGGGTTCAGCAGCTGACCCATCTTTCTTAAATTTAGGAAAAACTGCAAACATTGCTGGTCTTAAAGGTCATCACCATGAAGTCAGCAGCAGTGAAAACAGTATTTCTATGGAAGCCAGTAATTCAGAAGATGAACAGGTGTGCTTGTTTAAAGATTATATAATGGTCATTTGCAAAGTTACTGACATGTGCAAGAATACTCCAAATAACACATTTTTATTAGGATAAGCAAAAGAAAATAACATTAATATTTATCCCCTATAACATATGGTACATGTCAATGTTAGCATTGAATTTTTCTACTGACTAAATCATTTTGTTGTATAGTCTAATGGCCTTCTGAGATATTCAATTTATTCCTTTTTTATTTAAAATTATTTTATAAAAGCCTTTTTAATTGTGCTTCTTTATCGATATGAATTTGCCATGCAGGAAGAGCCAGTTGAGATGAGCATGTGAGTCATAGTGCACTACTGGTCATAGAATATTGTCGTATTTCAAAGTCACCAAGTTGAGTGTCATTGTTAGTGGGTATGCAACCATCTTGATGAAATTGTTAAGGTATAAGATAATTAAATGATAGTTTTCCTCATTATTTTTGACAGCTTTGAATAATTATCAAATGCTGTAAAAATATTTCTTTCATTAACTTTTTTCTCCAATAACTAATTAACATCTGGCTCTACTTCTTAGTTTGTACATTTATTTTTGTTAGGGTTAGAGAGTTCAATAGAACTAAAATAATTGTGAAAATGTATAAGATTTCCAATAATACATCAAAATTAAAGTAACAGGTTGATTCATTGAGGAGCTTATTATGAAAAAAAAGTAATAATGGAGAAATCTGAATGAAAAATCCTGTTGATAATGCAACAATCTAAAACCATAATATACTTTAAAATATGTTAGTTTTGTCGTGAGCAGTCTAATTTTTCCTAATTAATTTTAATTGTTCTCTGCATTTAGAATAAGTTTTCTGTAAAGTGATATTGTGATTTTGTGTATTTAGGTGTGCCAGCCATTGGTGTGTGTTCAACCTGACAGCATGCAACAGAGTCAGCATAGTTTATTTAAATCACGAAGTGAAACTAGCGAAGGACCAACGCCTTGTAAGCAACCTCGTACACGTAAAAAGCACTTTGTACGATCCTTTGGAGATTTAGAGAGTTCAGATGGTATGCATTGATCTGAATTTGTAGTCAGTGATTATTACATTGAGATTGAAGAATTATTGTACTTCTTATTTTCATTAAAAAAATTATTTTCTCTGTTTTCAGGCAGTGCTAAAATAGAGGAATTGGATGATGAAGATGAACATAACAGTGATGAAGCCATTAACAAATGTTCATCTAACCATGGAGTTAATCTTGGCAGCTGTAATCATCAGTGCAACCAACCGTATGTTATATTTTTTTATTACCAGTTGTTGTGTATTCATATTAATCACATGTGTAAGAATAATATTCTCAAGTATATCCGTACAGTCAAGTCATCATAACGTAATAAATTTAATAATGTTTTGAGAAACTTATTCACTGATATTTTGTGGAGGACTTAATTAATTTGTCATTATACTTCTGTTTTAGTAGTTCGTGTAATATCCCAAAAGAAACTAGTGAAAAACTTCAACCTAGTAGTGACCATGAAGATGCAGATGGTGAAAGATCTGCAGAAGAAGATCATTCATTAAAATTTAAAAAGAAGAGACAAAAAAGGATATGTAAAAGAAAAAAAACAAGAGATGGTATGTTTGATGGAATTATTTGTTTTCATATCTTTAATAGGCAATACATAGAAGCTTATGATGTTGGTTTCTTCACAAGATAGTTGTGGGTATCGTTATGCAAATAAAACTTGTTTTATTCATATTATTTACTTTTAGTCTAAATTGTTAGAAGTTAAACAAATTTTCTTGGTGCTAAATTGCTCAAGATAATAGAGCACATGTTCGATAATTTCAAGTTATAGTAATGAGTTGTGCCAGACTGTTTGTAGGTTAGGTTATTGAACAGGACACTGGACTGCTTGATGTAACTACACTATTATCTAAACTAATGTTATCAGAGATGGTTTGGATAATCAAAATTTGCAAAAGAACAGAAAGATACAACACAACCACCATGTTTGTAAAAAAAAAAAACTTTGATTATTTGCCTGTGCCATGCAGTACATGGTTTTAAAAAATCCATACACACAATATACATATATAAGTTGTATTTATTTATTAATCCAGTAAAAATATTATGTTGTATCACCGAGCAATTAGTACAGAGATATAATAATACCTGAGTGTAGGAATCTGGTCACTTACAAACTAAAGAAAAATACATACAGACTAAAATGTAATTGATACATATAATATTTGAAACTATTCCCAAATAACAAAAGGAAGTATTTGTCTATATAATTCTATTTAGTTTCATTTAATAGTTAAATATTTTCAAAAATCCAAACCTTGATTTTCCTTTTGATTTATTTATTGCTTTATATGTATAATGCCCTGTGTATTATTTTATATTCATTTGGTAATTTGTTAAACAGTTTTACAGCTACAATATTACTGTTTTTATCACCAACTGTTTTACATGTTTTTGGTGTAAGAATACTTTTATGTCTAGTATATATGTATGCATGTACCAAGATTTATTAAGATGAATTCTAAAAATCGAAGATTTTACTACTTTATGAAAGTTGTCTTCCTTTGTGTGGTATCTGAATCTCTAAATTTTTAAGTTTGATATTAGCATTGTAGTGTTTTGATATTGACATTGCTTTTGTTACTTTTCCTTTAGGATAATGCCTGTTAGGATAATTGAATGTTCAGACTGATCTTAACTTCTTAAATACTGGCTCTGGTCTTCTTTTTAAGTTTCTTTTTTGGCAGTATATTAAAATATTTGTAGTGACATCCTACACTTAACACTTATTGTAATAAAATGAAAGGCACTGGCATTTTCAGAATCGTTTCAGAGTTTTGAGGCTTTATTGAAGTTTTACATTTATTACTAAATAATTCCCAATGTTGAAATATTTTATTTATTTTATTTTGTGTATATAGTGAAAATGTTGGTGTGTTTTAAAAATATTCATTAATTTGTAGAAAATAATAATGGTTGAAAAATGTTTATAAAAAAATAAATAGGCTCTCTACATTTTTGTACATTTTCTGGACTCGAATGCTGGGGTCCCTGGACTTGCTACATCCATACCAAATAATGACACAGCCATTTGAATTTTTTTGTATGAAATAAAATAAAAACATTCAACAAAAATAGTGAAATAAAAATGTTCTTAATGAGAAAATATAATCTGTTAAATTTTTTTTATATGTCATAACCTAGATAAATTGATGATGTGCAGTAGAAGTAAACATTCTGGGTGTTCTGATGAAGAAGAGGATGCTGAAAGTGGTGTTGAGGGAAGTTCTCCAGTAAAATGTTCAGCTCCCTCCAAGAATTCAGTTGTTGATTCGGAACCTGATCAAGAAGTGCCAAATGTTCTTGTGCGGTAAGTTTAATATTTTATGTCTGTTAAACTATTGTTAATTAACAAGATTTCCAAGTTGTGAAGGTGCAGTTACTTTGATTCAGTAAACTTGAAAAATTAGGATTTCTTTGCTAAAAAAATAAAAAAGTAGGACAGTCACAAGGAAGAAAGTGGAAAATATTATCTAAGCGCTCTGTAAATTTTCCCCTCATTGTTGGAATGCTGTTCTTTAAAAGAGAAACTTAACACACAACATTCAAGTTAATTTCATGGTAAATCAATTGGAATTTGAATAAATTAAAGCTCCTTTTATACTAGATCACTTGGAAAATGCTTGTTGGCTTAAGTTTATTGCTTGATACTATTATTTTATATTTTTATATAATTATTTATTTATTCTTTAGTTTTTATGTAATTTACAAAATTCATGAATAATATAATAACTATAAGATGACATAGAGTGAAATACTTCAGGAACTCAACAATGGAATCACTATAATATAATATTAATTGAGTGATATTCCATACACTACATTTTCTATGGAGAACAGTTTCGGTTTCATGATTAGTGTAAGTCAAGACATCTTTAACTATAATTACCTGGGCTGAGATCGTTAAGTACTAAATAATTGGAAAATATGCTATAAAAATTTCAAAATATTCACTTAAAACAACCAAGTTACACTATGTATCTATATATTACTAAGAAGTGCAAGTGTAAGTTGGGTTAGTTGAATAATACCACTGACCTTTTTAATACAATATAAACTACATTTCAATAATGAACATGTAAATTCTGATTAATTACATTAATTTAACCAAAAAATTATAGACTTCAATTTCAAAAAAAAATTAAAATCTGTAAAAATATGCATTTATATGCAAACAAAATCTTCAAATACATGCATTTATATGCACTATTAAATTAAATTGGTCCTGGGAAGTTAAAAATGCTGAAAATCACTAGAAATTAACACCAATTTTTAGATATTTGATATTGATTTATATTGACTAGCTGAGCACCCGCAGCTTTGCTTGCGTGAATTCTGTAATATGTCTCCATTTTTATTTATTTTTCATATTCTCATTGGTATCCATTGATATGTTATTCATTAATGTTGGAGATTTTATAGTATTGTTGTGCACCCTCAATCCCTTATTTTCACTTCTGTAATTAAAAAAATGTTTTTAGAAAACACTTATTTCTCCCCTAGCAGTGACTTTTTGTAAAATTCTTTCTTATCGGACATTTATGATAATTAATAAGCAACCTTCTGTCCAAATTGATGCTCCTAACATTAATACCTTTTTCTCTCCACTTTGACTCTGCGAGGCAAAATTAGAAAAGCCCTTCCTTCATTTTATCATAACATATGTTTTGAAGTATAACATGCACAATTTTAAGAGAGAGTACTCCCTTGTGTTATCTAGACACTCCCTTTTTGGGAGGATTTTGTGCCACCCCTTTTGAACTAGGGCACCTTTAGAGTGTCCAGGAGTAAGAATTTTGCAAAAAGCAAGATAAAACATCACTTTTTGAGATGTCAAAAAGATTTTAGCCCCACACGTACAGACTACTGCTCTAGAGTCTACTCTAGATACTGAAATTTAAAAAATGACTCGCATAAGAATACCCCCTTCTCCACTCTTATTTCCCCCACCTCTGTTACGGTACAAGTGTTTCAGATGTTTCAAAACTTCTCAGGACAGTGTTCATGTTTTAGGTGTTTCCTTACTTGTAGATTAATCCCCTGGAAGACATTCCTTAAAACATTTCACTCCTTTTCCAACAATAAAAACTTGATTCATGGCAAAAAGTATTTCCTTTGATGTGATTAGATGTAAGCAGTATATTTTGTAAAACATTTTAGTCTCACCTGGTAACATTCCTACAGAGGAAGTGTGCACCCCCATCCACACTTTTACTTCCTTGAGTGAATGTGATAAAAAAAATCATGAATAACTTGAAGGATTGTTATGTATACGTGCATACCAAAATTAATGTTGATTGCTGAAACAGGTTTCTTTTCATTCATCGACAACCAAAAAAAATGCATGGATTTATTCATCACACAAGTGGGATGGGTAGGGGTGTCATTGCAATCGCTACACTGCTAGAAGGGCACACTCTTACGCCTTGCAATATATGACAAACAGATTCTGCTAATGATTGAGGTGGGTTATGTACCCCCTAAAACTGAAGTCCGTCATTCTTCCAAGTATGAGCACGTCTCACACACCGAGAAAATGCAACATGCCATACTTACCTATTTATATTAGGTCTGGTTCACTTCCGGATTTGAATGGAGATAAAGCCCATCAAACAGAGAAATTCATATTTATTGGGGCACTGTAACAGGAGCATGAATTTCGGTCAATGATGAACCTTGTTTTAGGGATTTTTATAACCCACCCTTGACATCTAAATGAAAAATTTGTTATTGTTATTATTATTGAAATACAATAAAATACTATGTATGTTCAGTACTGATGTGTTTATGCAGATATTTGGTTGAATTGTGATTGATTTTTCTGCCATCTTGTAACCTCTACTGAGTTATTTTTTTCTTTTTGTTTATTTGTGAGTGTTATATTCTCATTAAATTCAAAACACTATTTCAGCTGTTGTAGTCAAGCACAATCTCTTCAATCTTTAACTACTAATGAAATGTTGGGAACTCTATTCCATTTGAAGGTGCTTCATATGTGATTCTAAATATGACCAATTTTCAACATCTTTTATAATGCTGTCAAGTGAAGAATTAATGGTAATGGATCTTTGTCCTTTATTGTTGGTCAGCAAGAGCTGGCTTTTAATATAGGTGCCTTGCTGTTTACCTGGTGGATCCACTTTGCTCAATATTTTTTTTTGTGGGAAATGGGAAGTGATACTACCAAGTATCAATACTTCTCTTTGTGATTCACGGATTCTTTACTTTATTGTGTGTAATTTATACTACTGGCTTTGAAACAAAACGACACTTGTCTCATAGCCACCTGTCAACCAAGTTTAGTCATTAAATTGATAATACACTGGGAGGCAAAATTAATGCTGCACTTGCTTCACCTCACCAAAACTACGTTTTGATAGGTAACAATTTCAAATGAAAATTGTTTCAAGATACTCCTGTGTGGTTACTGAAGACTTCCTTTATGAGGGGTTTCTGTGCCACCCCTTTGTGCTGTTCGATCCTTACTCTCTGTCACGTGAAAATTGCAAAATAGAGCACAAAATTTTTTAATGACACAGAGGGCTAATCTCATGTTCTGGCTTATTTAAATCCGCTCAAGAAGCCGAAATGTTAAAGACACCCATCTTCGAAAACCACCTCAACCTCAAACCCCATTGCAAGGTGAGTTTTTCTGAAATTGCTCAGGAAGGTGTCAGTTTGACTAAAATATCTTCCCCACTACTAAAAGTAACCCCCTGCTATCCCCTGCTATCCACAGCTGTGAAAAATGTTTTATACAGAGCACTTTGTGTTAATTTGAAATGCCAGAACAATCAAAAGAAGAACAAAGAGAATTCGAAGAAGAACTGGCACTTACATGGGTTAAATTTGGTTTAATTGACTCCATCTTGTCTCTTNGGACCATTTTTCTGGAAGTCTACCATTAATTCTAGCAATAAAATTGATTGCTTCCTGAAATTTTTCCTCTGTTTCAAATGTTGAATGCCATTTTCTTTTAGAAAAATCATGAATTTTCACAAGGCAGGAATTCATCAATGCATACACAGATAGTGTCATCCTTTAGCAAGAGACTTTTGCGTTATGGAACACAGATGTCAAAACGTGTTTGAGTGATTCAGACCCCTTCATAGCTAAAATAGAACAATCTGTCCTGCTGTTAAATGATACTGTCTTAAACTAAACTCCGAGTTTAGTATTTGCATTTGTGTAAAGCCCAGATGAACATACCAGCACAATTTGGAAAAAGCTTTACTGCTTACAGTAGACTGATGAGATGAGTGCCAATTGCTTTAGCAACTACACAACCTCCAAAGAGTGGAGAAGTAAGTAACAAAAAAAAAAATGCATTAAGCAAGGTGGTTAAGAAGTTGACAAACTGGTGAATTTCATAAAGCTTGTCACCTGTAATGCAATATTTTTCTTGGGATTTCCTATGTTCTACTGTCTACTGGAATCCTGAATGGAGCTGCCGTACTACATGGAGTGTTGGGTTTCGCAATGGGATGAAGGGTATGTTGAGTCTTGTATAGTCTTTCAAGACAGTGGCGAATGATTCTGCTTTGGTAAGCTAATCATATGGAATCTTTAGGATGTGTTAGAAAGAATTGATAAAACTCTTACAGGTAGGCAGGATTTAGAAATTGTTTAAATTATTGTATGAAATCTTTATCCCCACTTACTTCATGAAATATTCATACTTCTAAAAATAGTTTCAATTGTTCAGTGTCTGAGAAGCATTTGTTAATTAATCTTGCCCTGAGGATGATCTCTAATGATACAGAGATTGTGGTGCTCCTGAAAAAGCAACATAATGTCATCTTGTAATGTCTGGAGTGCAGGAGATGGTGTTGAATAGTGGGTTTGGCAGTTTTTCGAATTAATGTTTCTTGTGAATATTACAGCAGGTCCAAACCTACAAAGCACTATTGATAAAAGGAGATTAAATTGGTTAGCCATGCTAACCATTTATCATCAAAGAGTTTTCATTAATCAGGAGCTATTTGTCGAGAACATAGTAAGAAAATTTGCAATTAATCCTTCAAAATTTTTAAATAATTTGTTTCTTCCTTTTGTTGTTGTGTTACAGCATTGTATCCTTGTATCCTCTTCCCTATGATTGAATTCACACAGCTGTCCTACCTCCCATAGTGAGCTGGATAAAAATGTAATATTTTCAAAGAAAATATAAAAATATATTTGTTAAATTTATAATGATGAAGTAAATATTTATAAAGTACTATGCATAATCTCTTAAGTTGCGGTGAACCTCACCTCCAGGTATGTTATGTTGAATGAAAATGGGAGATAAGACCGAGTTCAAATCTCGATTCCGTCTCTCATTTTTATTCAACATAATATAATTAAGTACTATGCATTTATATTTATATAGAAATGTTCATTTTTCTTCTTTCGTGGAGAATATTTGGGTTTTAGGAATTACCCTTGCACTTCAGATTCGAAAATTGGACAAGGGATCTGTATTCTGGAATGCAGAAACCATAGACTTTACCACAAATCTTGGAACTGATTCATAGTATTAAAATTCATGTATTTTATTTGTGAGACATCATGTACACAAATAATCACCCATTAATTGTAAATAAGGGCTCTAATGACTGTGACATTGGCGAGCCCTAAAGCCCCAGGGGTGGGGGGGGGATTAATTGTAAGTATCCCACAATGTTAATTTGAATAGAATCTCCTCTTTGACCCATAGAAAAAGAATCTTTCTTCTTCTTTTTTTTTTTTTGTAATGAATTAAAATCTATTGTGCTTATGCTATCAATATACAATGGGTAAAATAGAAGCAACTATAACTGCTAAACCCAAAATCTTAGTAATTTACATCCAAACCGTGGGAAGTGCAAATAAGATGAGAAAGTGTTCTCCAGTTGTTTGGTAAGAACTGAGACTCATGAATTGTCTTGGATAATGTAGATATGGGATGCTTGTGAATATGAAGGAAATTAAATTGATAGGGGATTTTTTCCCTGGAAATGACATCAAGTATTTTGCTTAAATTAAAGCTCAATGTAGCTGGAATTTAACTGGAGAAATTTGCTCAGGTCCTTGTTTAAAGACAAAAGCTATGGAGGAATTTAATAGCCAAATTGTGTAATGTTTACTTTACTTGACATATTTTGATTGTAGATTGTTTCTGAAAATGTCATCAAGTCATAAGCATTCTCACAGAAGCGATTTATGTAATGGATGTATAGATATAATCTAAATTGTTTCATCCAAGTTTAGCTGAAGTTGTTAATTTACTTTCCTGTTGTCACAGTCATAGGGACTGAGATATTTGCAGTAAGAAAATACAAATATTTTCTGGTCCCCCTCGATAATCAAATCTGGGAAAAATTTGTGGAAAACAAGCACGCTAGCTATGATCTACCACAGGGGTTTATTGTAGGACACTATTATTACTTATATACTTAATCTTTATAAGCAAATTTCAATATTTGTTATCATACATATCCATCTAAAAAAATCATTAAAACTTTTCCCTTTGTTGATTAATTCTTAAATGGACACTTTGTACTACACGCAAAAAAAGAGTGATTGAAAATTGGTTGTTAGAAATTCCGTTTTTACTATAGCTATAAATCATGTTCCATTTACTGTAGACTCTAAATTCCTTACTTTTTTTCCTTATACCATTTTCATAATCTGGTGATATCCATTGGCCTATGTTAAGGAATCTCTTTAAATGTTTGGGAGTTCAAAATGAAATAATACATTAATTTTCAGTTGCTTTCCCAAATCTTCATTAAGAGTTTCCAAAATTTCTGTATTTGTTATGTTCGAATGCTCAAGATTTCCATTCTTGAACCTAATAGAATATGAGTAGCAAATGACTATGGTGCATGAATTTTGTATTTACAGGAACGGTTACCCAGATTTTGTTCAAGTTCTGGAGGAACATTCGCATGACAGTTCCCGCGATTCCTTACCAGGAGGTGTTATAACAGAGCTGGCGAGCATGGTCCAGGGATCTGAAATATATGAGTGTAGACCATTCACCAGAAATATTCACGTGCAGCGGTAGGTTGCCTTCTATTTTTCTTCCTCGAAAATGAAGTGTAGCGCACGTCGTTCTACACAGAATTGGACAATTTATGGTTTTTGAGTTCCTTCATAAGTCTCTCGATTATTTTTAGTGGAGCACCTTGTGTGAGTAAATATTGAGCAAAGTGGAGTTGTTTAGTTTTTAATTTCTGTTTTGATCTGTATTGTAATGAATGGAAGTTATACAAAATCCTGGATTTCTTTTGTTAAGTTTCCATATTTGTCTCTTGATATTAAATGTAGAAGAGTTGTTCAGGGAAGATATTCATTGTTGAGAAAAGTATGTTTTAAAGTCAAGTTAAAGATTTACTACCAATTTTTTGATGCTGTTTAATAAAAGTGCTGTTTGCATTTATTTATCTTCATTCAGGGTGTGTGGTTGTATTCTAAGAAAAACTTACCCCTTAGTTAACTTACTGTTTCAATACCAAATGATTGTTCGGATTATTTGTGAATATCGCTATTGGATTCATGCTAATCTTCGCTAGACAAATTATAAATTCTTCTCAAGTGTCGTATTGTTATTACTTCAAAGAAAATCTTTTTTAATAAAAAAATCAATTTCTTCAATACTGCATTTGTAGAACAGAAGCTATCAAGAATTTTAACTATCTGCACATGAATTCAACTTCTTGTGTTTTTTTATATGTATAGGAAACATTATGTTCTAAAAATAAATAAATTGTAAGAGAAAATTTTGAATTTAATACAATTAATGTTTCTACTGCTTCTAAAAAGTTTATTTAATATTAACGATGTAAATTATTAGCTGTAGCTTATTGTAAATATACTTTATATTATTTTAATTAGTTGTGTTCATGTACTTTATATTTGCATTACAATATTTATTTTCTTCATCTCCTTCTTTTGTTGTAATGCAAACCTTTGCACAGATCCTAATATTTAATTCAAATCCAAAACAAATAAAAATTATTTTAAAAATTTGCATGCACTTAGTTACTTACTTAGGATTACTTACAGTTAGTGTTGAAAAATAACATCTCAACAATCTCGATCTTTACCCCTCTCTGAAAGCTCAAAGGACTATTAAATGGTCTTTAAATTTTGTATTTTTCTGCTGTTAATAACCAACAACTTCAGTAAAATTGGGATTTAATAATAAAAATAAATTTACTATCAAAAAAGCAGTTACAAACTACGTATGACTACATGGAGAACAATAAAGTAATTTACTCTCCAGAAGCAAGCAAGGGACCATCCCATCAATTCTGAACAAGGGGTCCTAAGACAGAGGCGAATTTAATAGTTCAACACACTCCTAACAATAAAAATAGTTTGGTATGTGTTATAACATTAACATAACACCAATAAATTTGTATTTCATAATACACAAAAAAGTTATTTCAGAAGTATGTATATATATTATCAAACTATACATAATTCAGAAAGTATTGTTTATAAATTGTAACTATTAATTAAAACTAAATTCAAGATTTATTATTTCAATAGATGCCACCCCTCGGCAAGAGACTAGCAAGTCTGTACAAAACGTGCACCTGTACAAAAAAAAACAAAGTAAAACCTGGGAAATCCCCAGACCAGGATCGAATTTTTTGCTCTATTGCAATAATTTTTAGATTCAGTGGTATTATGTTACTGAAAAGTTTAGCAATTTCTTTTTCCCCATGCAGATTCAAATCTGCATCCCTAGACTTGTCTTGTGCTTAAAGTGTTTGAGCTAAAAGAGATTTGCTTTTTGACTTTTGTGGATTACCACCATTACACCAAATACCTACTCAACCTCATTTAGGTATAGCACATCCCTAGACAAATATATCGACTTAAACCTTGTGATATGAGACTTGGTAAATTTTTGAGTGCTGAATCATCAACATATTACACTTATTATTCTTTCTCATTTGCACTTTGGAAACTTGAATATTTGCTGAAAAGGCAAGAAGTAGCCAGTCGATACCTATAGTGTTGATGAAGATTCAATTCTCCTTCACTTAACATGCAAAGGCATTTTCTTCTATAGTTGATGTTAAGGTTGTCCCTCCTCTCCTACATCAAAAAAACTTTGTATGCTTTAACAGGATTCTCAACTAGACAAGATGTGGTTGCTATTTGGGAGGAAGTTTATAATAGTTTTCAAGAAATATCACTTCTTTCCCCCTTGGATCACTATCACATATGAAGCTACATTTATCTGAATTTAGATTTATGATATTAGTTAATGAAACTTGGAAAAATATAATAAATTGTCTCTGTATGGTACTAAAAAATAAATGATAAATACTGAAACAGCTGGAAGAATATTCTGCAGCGTAATTCTACATTCCATTTTCTTTGTAATGTTTCATTGATGTTTCTTTTTCTTGTATGATGCGTACCATTCTCCAAGGCATTAATATATGATAAAATTATAGAGTATTTGGGTCATAAATATTAATACTGCAAAATCCTTGATGGTCATACATTTACTAACTGCTTATGTTTTCAAGAGCTTCTACTGTAGAGAAATCCTGTGAAGTGTTTCTGCAATTCCCTTAATTTAAGGCACAGTTTCAGTGAATACATATCCCCTCTACTTCTAATTATTGACTCATAAAATATCAACAGAAACAATTCAAGAAATGACGATGCATTCTAATAATTATAATAAACATGCGAGGGATTCTGAATTCAGGTCAGTTGTATCCAATCCACATAAATTAAAAATAGTAATTTACTAATATTTTAAATGTTGTTAGTACACCATTCAATAAAGGCTGATTTTTTGAAAATCCGGACAAAAATCCTCCAGACACGAAACTTGGCAGGAAGTTAAGTTTCGGGGTCACTCTAATGGGAAAAGAAAATCAGACACTCCAGCCCCACTGGGGGTGGGGGTGGGGTCAAAAGGGGCCGCAAAATGGTTTTATGTAAATATCTCAAATACTACGCAAGATATTAAAAAATGTTAAAAGTAAAAGTTGTAGCTGACAAAATTAGTAACAAATTTGGCAATAAGTAATTTTTTTTGTCAGACACACAGAAAATGAGATTGCACTTAAAGTAGAGACCTTTTTCCGCAATTCTTCATTTAAGGCATTATTTGCAAAAATACGAGAAAATATATATTTTTTAAAATTTAGACCGATTTTAAATATGGGTATGTAAGTGTTTGTACATGTACTACCAAGTATTTGGATGTAAATTTTTCCAAGTATATATTTATGCAAACACACACAAAGGTAATGAAAACAAAAATGTGTATTTTAGAAGCGTTTTCAGCTATATACATTGTTTTATGCTCAAATTTGTTGCAAATTTTGTCAGCTACAACTTTTACTTTTAACTTTTTTTTTTATATCTTGTGTAGTATTTGAGATACTTACATAACACCATTTTGCAGTACCTTTTGACACCCCCCCGCCAAGGGGGCCAACCGGTCTGCTGGAGTGTCTGATTTTCTTTTCCCATTAATGTGACCCGGAAGCCTAACTTTCTGCCAAGTTTCATGTCTGGTGAACTTTTGTCCAGTTAAAATCTTTATTTAATAGTATATAGTGATAGTTGCACTTTCTACAGTTAATATTAATTCATTGTAGAAATATTAATTCATTGTAGAAATATTAATTCTTTGTGATTGGGGTTTGGAAAAATACTGTTGTGCTGAATTGTTCTGGTTTTGAGGTATAGAAAGAAATGGGAAATTAACAACATATGTATCATTGAAACTATGTCATTCAGCTATGAACAGAATCCATGTGCTCAAATGCACTTTCTTTCATTATTATTTGTTTGATTGTTAAAGAGAACATTCAGTTTGCAAGTGTTTTCTTGTCTAAGGACTAATGTGGATTCCATTGGAGATACAACTAATATGTCGAAAAATTGTGGGTATTTATTTCTGTGCTTCTATTTTTCTTTGTTTATTTAGGAAGTTGTTTGTACCTTAAGCTATCTTGTTACTTCAACAATTGATATGTTATGAAATAATTGTTCAGTCAGTCTTGCAATGTGTTTTTCCAGAGAACTTATGGAAGAGATGTTGAGTGGTGAAGAAGGTAGCTACTCTTCAAGAATGAGTAACAAATCTGAAAAGAACATGGCAGACTTTGATGGTGAGGAATCTGGTTGTGAAGATGAATTAGCACAATTAGCTGCCCAAGCACAAGTTCAGGTTTGTTATTGGTTGAACTATTTGCATTTTGTTTTTACATGCATGGTTGGAGGATTTTCTTCTTTGGATACAAACAAAAATACTGCAGTACTTAATACAATGTGTTCATCATGTATTTCGTTTGATACAGGCTCAGATATTGTATTTCATGGATGACTACACTCAATAATGTTTCAATTTGAGCCCCAGAAGATTTATTCTCATAGTCATGTTTCTGCAGACTATCAGATGGATATCACTGTGAAATAATAGTTATTATTGAGATTATTTTTTATTATTATTATTTAGAGAAATACTCTTAATTCATGTAAAGACTTTCACACAACATTTATCCACAAGAAACACTGATTGGGTGGACCTCCCTTTGATTCACAATGCTATTTAGTGTAGTTGCATCATTCCATGTTCCAGGTATTGATAAAGGAAAAGTGGATTTTGAAATAACTGATATTAAATACTATGTGAGAAAGAACATGCAATGTCATTGCATAACCTATTTTCTCTTGTGACATTTTTCCAAAATTTTGAGTCTTTTTATCTGATTTCAAGGAAATGCTGTATCTAAATGCTATATTTGCCTGTTAGTACTTTCAGAACAACTATTTTTTTTCTGGATAATTGGCAAAGTCCATGATATCAGTTTGAAAAAACTAAGTTTTAAATAAGTGTGACTGCTCATAACATACAACATGTATTCATATTTATGTATTTAGTTTTGTAAATTTCATTTCATATTTTTTAAATGGCTATTATATTAGTTAAGCCAACTGTTATTTCAAATCAGTGACATTTATTCTGTTGGTGATCTTCATTAAGAGGCATTTTTTCTTTGTACATCTGTAAAAAAAATTGTGTTTTTGAGAGAGGTAAAAGTTAAACCTTCAGCATGCAGAAACAAGCTAACAGTAGCTATGGTTGTTGTAAACTCTGTAGAAGGTTTGTAACATACTTTGGAATTGAAATACATTCTGCATTATTTTTTAAAATATTATGAAAATTACATTAAATTTGCATTATGTAGATTCTTGGCAAGTATATTGAGAAACAGTTTCAATTGATATCAAGGAGGATTCAAGAACAAATTATTCACAAAACAAATTACAAGCAAATATTTTTGAACAAAATTTTAAACGAGATATGATTGTAGTTGCAGGAACTTGGCTTGTGTTTTAATAAAAAAATTGCTTGACTTTTCAATTTTTATTTTTATTACAATTAGACAAAGTATGTAAATAGATATCAGCCTAAATTGGATCTCAAAAATATATCTCATAATTAATCTAAGAATTATAAAAATTTCATTTGAAGATCAACTTTCATGTATTTGTCAGCATTTTGAAACCTTTATACTTATTGTCAAAAAATTATGGTAAAAAGTTTCTTTTATATTTAGCTTAATTGTGTAAATACTTATGTGTGTCTATTTTTGTGGCCGCTTGTAGTTGGTCATTCCATGTTATAAGTTTTTCCTTCACAATATTTTCTTTGGTTAAAACATTTTAATTCTGGGAATTCTTTAAATTTACTCTTTTTTTTTAAATCCAGCATGATAAAAATAACAATAAATTCAGTTGAAAACAAAAAAGTGGAAAAAAGAAGTAAGTTTGCTTTCAGGTGATGATAAACCTTTGTTGGTGAATGCAAGAAATTATGTGCAATACTCCCTTGTTCCAGTAGTGTCTTCAGACCCAGGACCTTGCAAAAATTTGTATTTATGAATTTTTTTAGTGAACAACCTTTGTGTAAACTGGTCACTTCATCTCTTTTAGGCTCATTTATCTCCACATAATATTCCTCAGCATCCTAATTCATTGGCGTTGCATGCCAGGATTCAGCGTGGAGATGTGAAACTGCCCTCCCGAGGGAGTGTCCACGTCTCCCAGGTTTTCTCCCACTTTGAAATGGAGAATGTTTGCAAGCCTGGGAGTACGCTCCTGTGGGATCTATTACAAGATGACAAAATAGTATGTAGTTCTTTGATTTATTTATTGAAATTAATACATCGGAAGTAAATAAATGTGAAAGAATGGTGCCATTTGACTTAATTATATGCTGGCAATTTGTATGGTTTTGCAGGAGCATCTGGGGGAAGGTTTAGCTCTTGAGGCTGAGAAGGCTCTGTGCAACCTTCTATGTTTCAATACCGAGCGTTTAATTCGGATGAAGTTCATCGAGGGTTGTTTGGAAAATTTAGCTAATAATCGGTTTGTAACCTTGTTTTGTTACTTTATCTCTTCTCATTGTCCTGAAGTTGAATGATTCCAGACAAAATATACATGATTTCAATGAGAGAATTTTTTCCTAGGTCTGTAGTTGTGTCTTTAAGGCTCCTTCCAAAGCTTTTCGCTTCATTTCAACAATTTCGAGGAATGGATACTCATCAAATTACTACATGGGCTGAGGAGCAACATAATATGATGGAGTGTTTCTTTGAAAATCTTAAAGTGTATACAAAGACTGGATCTCGCTCAAGTTTGTATTCTCACCAGATGGAAATTCAAGTTCAACTACAATTCCTCACATCTATTTTTTCACCTATTGGTTCTCCTGACAGTTTCAGGTTGGCCATGTTTATTTATTCATTCTAGTGATGCAATATTTTTACACTAGAAATACAAATATATTCAAACTGTGTGTTTTATTACAAATATAGTGGCATTTTTTAAATTTTAATGTTAGTTTGTAATATCTTATTTTCATTGAGAAAGAAAATGTGACTGGAATCTCCCAAAAGAGTCTTGTTGATGTGAAAGATTTGTACACCCAAACTGAGAATTTTTTTCAGAATTATTTCGTAGTCATTGACCCTTTTGGGAGCAACCTACTATCCTTAAATTTTTATCTGTTAATGTTTCCTTATATAATTTTACTATATTAGATCCTGTATTAATTCTAAGTAGCATCTGATTTTAATGTTTTCTATAACATTAACTTGCTTCTTTTCTAGGCTGAGTATTGGGCAAGTTGATACCTTATGGGATTGCCTTGCTACAGATAATCTGTGTTCAGATGAATTATTTTCTTGGTTACTAAGTCAAGCCAAGAGTAAAGAACAACATGCATTAGGAATTGATTCTCTGAAACATCTCTACATTAAGAAACTACCGTCACTTGATCCTGAGAGAATGAGCATGACAGGTCTTTGCCTATTTCAACAACTGTGTAGTTTAGCAAGATTAGCAAATGTACACATGGACAATTGCTTAAAAGATGTAGATGCTGTGGGAATGGATCACATGTGGAAAATTGCTCTGAAAGCAAACAATACAGGTAAATTGTTATCAAGTAATTGAGAGAATAACCCATGATAAAGTACCTCACTGAAGCTAGTTTCTGTAATATGATTTCACAGAAGTAGGAAATTTGCTAGTCTCATATGAGAAATATGCTCATATTTTTTTCATCAGTTTTTTAATATTTCTGGAATTTACATTACAAAATTACTTAACAGATTCTAAATAAAAATAATGTATAAATTTCATATTTAGTGAAATATTCCAAATATGGTGTTCTTAAGGAAATCCTCAAATAATTAATGAAGAATAATACTAAAGAAGTATGTAAAATTGTTAAATTATCATTTTAACATGTCTGCAATATTTTAATATGAACTTTGTGTAGCTATTTGGTGTAGTATTAGTAAGTCTGTTGCACACAAAAGTAATTGCTATTTTAAAGAACTTTTGCTTTGCATAACAATGCATAAGCTGTGGTAAGGTGTGTTTAATTTTCTTGCTTTCTAAAAATATTCTCATCAAAAAAGTCTATAGGATCTTTGTTTTAGTATGTCTTATAGTCTCTTCTCCCGCCCACCCAAAAAAAGGTATCAAAGTATACCTTTTTGTCTAAAAAGTTTATATATCAGGCTAATGTATATTCCTTTATATCATTACCATTTATAAGTATTTCCTTTATAACTTCATAAATATCTATAATACCACATTTTTAAAGGAGTCAGATTACTCTCCTAGAAATTATCGATCAAACTAACTTTTTACGAGACTTAGAGTTTTCTTGAGAATTTTTTTTTGTAATTCCCGAGCTTTGTATCATTCTGAAGAGACATTAGGCTCGTGAAGCAATACAATTTTTCATTTCTGTGGAATTAAATTAAATAAATAATGATAAGGAAAGATGTTTATTGGGAACTTCATAGTCCTTGCTATGTAGCATCATGGAAAACATTACTTTGTAATATTATTCTGGATTACTATATTATTATTCATTTTCAGATGTGAGTATGGCTGCAATTCAGTATTTGAATAGTTATTATGTTGGTCGGCAGTTGGATCATGAATCAGAGTTTGTGTCTCAAAGTATGGCACATCTGGCAGCAGCCTCTGCTGAACTGGCTTCTGCTGAAGATGCTAGTCTGTTGTGCATCCAAAGAGCACTTCTTCTCCTAAAAACACACCTGGAGGCATTTCGTCGAAGGTAATCAACACCTCTAGACAACTTTTGACTGCTTTTGGTCATCACCTTCTTTATTACATTATCCAAAGATTTTTTTTTTCTAAATGAAATTGCTTTTAAAATGGGTTATTTATACCATAAAAATGTGAATTATTTGTATTAATCTCTTACTTTTTGTATGTAATATTCTAGTTAGTGAATTAAAATGATGAATTGCTGACTAGTGTAATACCGTCAAGTCTGTAATTTTGTTGGTACTCATCATTAAAATTGTTTCTTAGTTTTTAATTGAAATTGTTTTGTTAATAATAAAGATAAAATAAAGAACTACAATGAACTTGAGATTACATCAATGATACTTCAGGAACTTTCAGCAGAGACACTTAAATGAAATATTAAGTAAAATTGGTCACACTAATCAATTAAAATTAACCATCACTCAATTGTTTTATTGGACATGATATAAACCTATCTCGTTAATTGATTTTGTTTCATAATTATTCGTAATTCATTTTCCCCCTTCAAGATATGCATACCATTTGCGACGATGGGCATTGGAAGGATGTGGGGTTGCTAGCCATGTACAACTTCCTCTGGGTGAACGAGGCTGCTTACCCATTCGTATAGTTGTGCAACCTGCTGGTGTACCTGACAAAACCACTTTAGAACTTCTTTCTGGAGACTACGTTGCTGATTTACGAGCAGAAGTAGCAAAGTGGTGGGAACAACTTCAAGCAAAAAATGAATGTAGCACTTCAAATGGATCCACGGAGCAAGGTTATGGACCACTGTTAGTTGATGGCCCAATTCGTATGATCACTCAAGGACAAGAGCTCACTGCCGAATTTGATGAGAAAACATTACAAGAAATGGGTTTTAAGGATTTGCAGGTTAGTGGACATATGATATTCTTATGACGAGAGCCAAAAAGAATCAAGAAAAAATGAAATGGCTTGCCATTATTCCTTTATTATGAGAAGATAATAAAGTTAAGGGTTAAAAAATACTATGATTCTGGGAGATGTAATAAGGACATTTTTGTTTTGAAATGAGAGGTATTTCATACAAATCAGGCCATTCCTAGTGAATTTAAAATTTGTATTGTATTCACACAATGTTTCATATATAATAGATATTACATGGTATTTTTTAGTGGCATTGGTATTAAAATGTAGGTTGGTTGATATAGAAAATTATTCATGGGTGAAATTCATGCTGTATGTGTAATCTGTGACAGATCTTTTAAGCTAACAGCTCTAACTAAATGAGAATGAAGTATTATTACTTATTTACCTGCTGAGGCACTGAAGTATTAGTTTCAATGGTCCTGTAACAATTTATTTTTGTCAACAGTTAAACTCATTTTCATATAGAATTAATTCATAAAATATGAATGAACCGATAACATAGTTTTAAGTCTCTGTTCTGGTCCCAGATTTAATTGCATAGAAAATTTTTAAAAATAGTAAAAAAGTAAATAAAATATAAAAAGTATATTAAAATAGTTTGCTTCATATATTTTCAAAGAATCTCACCTCTGTTTCTTTTGCATGTTTACAGAAACCTTAGTGTATTAATTTAATTGATTAAATTGAAGAATTTTTGTCAGGAATTTTAGAAATTATTTTCATTTCTTGTGAGTAGTATCTTAAAAACGAATATTATGAGAAATCTATTATTTGTGCTTTTCTAATGTATGTAATAATATATTCATTTGGAGTAAGCAATATGAACAAATTATTAGTTATATCTATAGTAAATTACAACATTCTTTTCAGTTGGTATTCATTTCTGTGGGTGCATCTCGACAACAGAAAAAACGAGGCCTTCATGACATGCCATCAGCATTACCACCTCCTCCGAGAGAGAGTCTACCTACATTGCTTCTTTTACAACCTCAGTACTTTGAACAACTTTTTCTGCTTATGCATACTCTTAGTTCTATGCGCAGTCCTGTGAAAGGAGGGGTAAGTGTAGTTTAATACTCAATGTCAGAACTACTCTGTGAAATGTATTGAAATTAAATAGTATTATATTTTATTTATATGTATAGATTATGTATTTTGATTTATACTTTTATATCTATGTATAAAATATCCCATTTGAGTCAAAAATTTTCTTTTTTTTTTCTTTTTTCTTCCTTGTAGCATGAGATTCCTCACACAAAGGCTCAGTTACTTTCACGTAGAGTGTGGGATATTCTAACACTTCTTCCAACAAGTCCTACTCTTTTGCGTGGATTCCAAACATTGCAGAACACTGTTGAACCATCTTTGCAAGATTTGTTGAATCCTGCATCACCTCAGAAACTTATGTATTCACTTTACATTGTAGAGTCGCTTGGTCGATCAAAAGTAGCCAAAACTGTCAAGTCCAGTAAGGTTAGTATATTTTGGAAGCCTCTTTAGTTGGGAAAACTTTAATATAAATGTACCATTTTAGTGTTTTTATTTCCAAGTTTGAAGCTCTCTTACTCACAAATGCTTTGAAATAATTTTTGTTCAGGATTCTGAAGAAAATGAAGATACTGATGGAGAAAACTGGAATCAGTTGTTTATCCAACGGGGAGGTCTTCGACATCTCTTTGACATTTTCATGTCAGGTCGGTTAATTATAATGTTGTATTATATTTTAGAAAAACAAATTGTACTGTTGTTAAACCGTAAACATTTAAAAGCTATTGCTGGATGCGATTCTCAAACACAGTTTGGATTTTATTTGTGTGTCATTTCAATTTTTAGTAAATTGATATTAATTAACTTAAATCGTAAATTCAGTTAGTCCACAAATTCTTTAGGCATATAATTACATGTACATGTTTCGAAAGTTTTTACCCCCATCATAAGCTTATCCCAACGAGATATATTATTAGAGCTCCACCACAATATTTTTAAGTCATTGTGTATTTAAAGGAATTTTCATTGGTTAACAATGAAAGTAAACTAGTGACAATGATAGGTGATGTTTTTATGAAATGTTTTCCTTTAACATGGATACAAAACCCTTTATATCGAGAGATAAATGTGTAGATCATTCCTAGATTGGGAGCAAAGTTCAAATGAAGTACTCATCAATTAATAAAAAAATTGTTTTATGAGAAAGTTCAGAATAAATCTAGATAGCATATTCTGGGGGAAATAGTCAAGAATAAGTCCAAGGGGATAGATTTCAAGAGACTCCTTGTAGTGAAATGTGAATCAATAATGAAGTTTGCCCTAGCCACTGGTTTAGTGAATACTTGTTTATTGAGGTGTGAAAAAGTGAAGAAAAAAAATTATAACAAATTACAGGAGTACTGCAGCGTTCTGGCGGTAATGGCTCTGAATGGCAGCAAGATTGTCTTGCTCTCCTTCTAAAATTGCTGTGTCAGTTAGGCGTGATGCCTAGCGGGAATGAAATAGGAAATGAATCAAGTGACTATAATGTTAGAAGTAAACAGTACAGGCGATTTCAGAAAAGTGCTAATGAGAAACGGGTGGTTCCCAAATTAAATGAGGTGAGTATCTAATCACTGTATATTTCCTTATTTAAAAGAAATTTCATGACGCACAAATTTGCAGAAATATTGGTTCTCATTATAGAAATATTAGATAAAATTTACTATTAATCATGCAATAAATATAAAAATTCTATAGTGTGATTTGATCTAAGAAAAAGTAATAGATTTTGCATGTTGGTTACAAAAACCACATTGGAAGTTAAGAAAAATTAATTTTTGCTCTTTGGTTGTCATTTTATGTATTTACTTATATTTTCATGGGTAAATGATCATTTCTATGAATAGATCGATACTATTATCATTCCTAAAGAAATCGATATGTGTTGGCATTACTTCTCAGTTGTGTATGAGCACTGCCTTCCATGATTAAATAATATCAAGATGATAATTTTATCTCTAGAGAATTAATTTTTCAAGGTGTAAGTAGTAATTATCATAATTAAAGCAGATATTGCCTTCTTTTTCTACTGAGTGGCATTTTAATCCCTTCAATCATAAAAAATTAACTAAATCTTGTATTAATTTTTTCTCTTCAGTAATGGAAACAAAAACTTGAGTTTCAATGATTTAAATGTAGTTTATTGTATGTATTTAGAACTCTGTTTTTATCCTCTTTAGAAAGTGACAGAATTTTTTGTGGTAGATTTTTATGAATATTTTTTGTTTTCTGATTTATCAATCAGATCATTCCAAATTACTGGTAAATTTTCTTCCAATAAAATATTGCAGGCAATGCTGCATATGATGGATGTGGAACAAGTAATGCCCAGAATTACTAGTATCCTATATGAAGCCTCTCTACCTCGAGATCCTAATCATTACAAAACTGGTTTCTGGGGCCGTGCTCAGGTAATATATATATATATGATAAGTATAGTATCTCGAGATATTGTTCCATGTTCTCTCACTATTTCAGAAATGTTATTTGTCTCATAACCAAGATTTTGAAGGAAATTGCTAAAATATGTATGATCGTTATCCAAAATATTTGTTAAAAATGTAATTATATATTGTTTCTGTTATATTGCTTCTGAAAACTACTGTATGAGAAGGTTGAGATTTTTTCCCAAATTCTTCATTAAAAAATATGGGGTTCTGTCTCATTCACAGACAAGCTTTGGTAGTTGAGGTTAATGTTTTTGTTATGTAATGGCCAATCTTATTAATTACTAGTTATGCTTGATTAGGGTTCAAGTTTATTTGTATTTTCTGTTATTATTGCATTAGCATTTGAATTTTGTCATGATAATGTTCTTAAAAGTGTAAAAAGTGTTAGGACTATAAATTGCATTGTTAGTGGGTACATATCATATCAATGACATTTGAAAAATTTGAATCTGAGAGATTGCAATTCACAACTGATTCGCGTGGATAATGCAAAGCTAATTTTAAAATATTGGTCATTATGTTAGCAAACAGCTATTGTAATTTTGATCAGCACAATTTGTGAAAAACAGTATGCACAAAATATTCTTCAAAATAGGGGAATTACCTTTTAGTCGGGTAAATATGTTTTTTTTTATGCTGTCAATTACATGTTAAATTGCAGTGTGAATTCCTTACATAAATATTTTTTGTATTTCTGTTAGTGGGGAGAACTCAGAAAGTTGTAATTTTCAATTTCCATGTTCATTCTTCGGGTGCTTTTTTTTCCCTAGTACAATCTTTTCTACATACAAACACATTTGTTCTTCTAGGTTGTTCATTATGCAATGGCTCTTCTGGTGTCGTGGGTTCATTCAAATGAGCAGGTTCGCAGCGCTCTCTTTGCTGACCCTCTCTTTTCTACCTGGTTGAGGAGATTGGTGCTAGAAGACCCAGAACCTGCAGTGCGGAGGGAAGTTTGTACTGCTTTATATCGCTTATGCCTGGGCTCAGGTGGGTCCGAGCAGCCAATAGGTGTGACAGCCCAGCTTTTGTCACATCTTATGGATTATCTTACCATAGCTGAAGGCATGAGACCCCAAAAAATAGAGGTTTGTTTCTTTTTTATGTTTTAATGAAGCAGTAGAAAATTTTATTTTAAAGCATTTCTGGAAATGATGTTTTCTTTTATCTCTTCAGCATTTGTTATGTCATAATTTTTATTTTATTTTTTTCATAGTGTGTCCAAAGCTTGAAATGATGTTCAGTGAAATAGAAAAATAGTCTTTCTTAACAATAAAAAAACTATTGTCCATTCCAAAAATAGTCCTAACCTCTGTCTCTGGGTTTATGACTTTACACATGTCTTCACGTACATTTTAAGTGAAGTAATTGATAAATGTTAGTGAAATGTGAAAAAACATATTTTAAATTCATTTAATCGCATAATGACAGCCATTGAACTTTCTTAAAAATTATCAAAATAGTTGTCTATTGAACTGTATCAAATAGTTTAAAACTCCTTCATAAAAGCATTGAATTTTTAAGTTTCCTAAAGTACGAGGTTCTTGCTTATTTTCTCAATAAGGCACTTTAGACTCAGAGGGTGGTTATTTTAACATTAAAGGAGCTTTTGAGTTGGATTGAGTTCTGTATATATTGAGAAACAATTTCTTCTGTATCAAGAAAATACATTTTTTTTCTAGAGTCTTCATCATGCAGTTGATGAAGGCAAGGAGCCCTACGGTCCAGCATGTCGTGATTACTTCTGGCTATTGTGTCGACTTGTTGATGGTTTGCCTTGCAGTCTAATCAAAGGTATTGTAGAATTTTCTGTCCTAACATATTCACTGCATCATTATTTGTTTCCCTTATTGTCATACTGTGTAAGTTTGACAATAACCACACACTTCCCTGAGGGTTAAAAAAAATTATTATAGTATTTTTCAATAGTTTTCTTCCTACTTAATAATAAAAACTGATTCCTGAGTAGTGCCCTAGTGACCAGGCAAAAAATTTTGATTTAAATTATTTTCCTTATCTTCAAAATGAAGAATGTTGTGGTTTAATTTAGTGTGATGGAATTATTTCTTAATACACCTTAAGTTAAAATATTGGAAATTTTGAAAAAGTTTTCATTTCATTTTATAATGTTATTGGAAGTAGTTAATGAAATTTTAGACTTTACTAAATAAAATGTTTCTCAAATTTGTCAGGAAGTTTACAAGAATTTTGATTAGAAATAGAAAATCCTATGTCAATTTGTGTATAGAACAGGAGGTGAGTCATGTGAAGAAACCCCTAACAGCTTAATTAATTTTGTACACACCCACAAACAGAGACCCTTCCTCCTTATAACCGTCACAGTGCATGCAGTAGGGTTTTTTTTTTTTTTTTTTNGCTTTAGGGCTCGTTAACATCGAGGTCATTAGAGCCCACATGCAGTAGGGAGAGGGGGAAGGGATTGCCTCCTGCCCACTGACAATCTGCATATTCTGCATATGAGTTTCATCACTCACCTCACCTTTCATTTTTAACTATGGATGACTTTCTGCGTAGAAAAAGAAAATATATTGAAGATTCTCTAAAATTATTCAATATACAGGAGCCAACAATAAATTCTTTGGAAATTGAAACAGAAAGAACTACTTTTCTTGTATGTAAAAATTCATAGCCAAAGCAAAAAAAAAAAAAGTTAAAATGATCTAGATGAAGGCTATTCATCCTTGATGGTGTATTAGTGAAATTCTTTGTGATTTCTTGCAGAAAGTATTGAAGATCCTCAAGCATGTTTAATTGATATTGATTCCCTGGCCAAAAAGTTGGCATCTTCCATCCTGAGTAGGGAGTTTTTAGAAATGAGACATAATACTGTTGAAGATGATGGTCTCATAGGACTGCTCAACTTAATGTGTAATGTGCTAAAACATGATCCTCCCTTCAAAACTAACAAGGATGGTCAAGATTTTCTTTCTGAGGTAAAAAATATAATTGTTCGATCAAAAATGTAAAATTTGTTCAAACACGTATATTTGGGTTATATTTTTGTAATTGTCAACTTATGATCTCTCAAAGTTAGATATGTAGCATGCTTATTTAAGTATTGTTTAATATTAAATAGTCAACATAGTTTTTCTCTGAAAATTATTTGTTTCTTTTTAATTAGGTGTTTGATTTTCTCTTTGCTCTCCCAAATCCACGAAAACGGCATGTTCCGAAGTGTAAATCACAACTTTCACGATCTTCAGCCTTTGACCTTCTGGTTGAGCTTGCTAAAGGATCTCCAGAGAACTACAAATTATTGCACAAAAAGTTACTTGCTCAACACGAACCAGGTTCGATTTAAATGAGAAATATTTCACATGGATAATATAATGAAATACGGTATATGTGTGTCATTTAATACATAATATGGTAATAATTAGAATTCTTGCCCTTTTATTATCATGCTTAGGACCCAATTCTCCTTACCCATGGGACTATTGGCCTCATGAAGATGGACGTTCAGATTGTGGTTATGTGGGGTTAACAAACCTTGGAGCTACATGTTACATGGCATCTTGTATGCAGCATCTGTATATGATGCCCCAAGCACGTACATCAATCCTAAGTGCCAAATGTGATGAGTCCAGTAAGCATGAAATGACTCTTCGTGAACTTCAGCGCATGTTTGCCTACCTTTTGGTAAGGACGTAAATTATCTTTGGATTTTGAATTGCATATGTTTTAAGGTGTGAGTCAATTATAAAATATATTTTTATTCCAGGAGAGTGAACGAAAAGCGTATAATCCTAGAAGTTTTTGCAAAGTATATACAATGGATCACCAACCATTGAATACAGGAGAACAAAAGGATATGGCAGAATTTTTCATAGACTTAGTGTCGAAGTTGGAGGAAATGACTCCAGAATTGAAGAAGTTAGTGAAAACCCTGTTTGGTGGAGTTTTAAGCAATAATGTTGTGTCATTGGTGAGTTCTTTTTCTAAACTAGTATGAACCAATATTCACTACACAAATATATGTTTCAATAAATTATTGTACCATATGTTCCACAAATATTATCTTAATGGGGTAGGACTTCATGATGAACAAAATTTTTGTTCCTATTCCTATTTGAGTATTTCTCTTGTAGTGAATCAAGGTATATATGGATTTTCCGTTCTTTCTCCAGGATTCTCAAGAACAATTTAAGATATGCCTTCCTGTTTTTAATTGTGATTGACCTTGTTGTTTCAATAATAATAGTCTTGCTGATCTCAAATGTTAAAAGATTATCAATATTTAAGATACTAGAGTTGTTATCTATTATAATTTCAAAAATTCTTATGATTATACATTACAAAGTCAATTATTTTACTGTGAACTTTGTATGAACTGGTATTTTCCATTTGTTGCTCTGGTGCACCTCAAGTGCAAAAACGTTGTTCTATTTGACAAATTGTATCAGTGCAGGGATCTGGTTGTTCCATATGTCTATCGAAGCCCACTCTCCACACACTGAGAGCTACCGGACTTGCTCTGACAATTTTCTCAGTGGAGGGATTGTTGAGGTTAGTTTAGTCTGTGGATAACACGTCCATGATGGATGCTATTAGTTTATTGCAAATTTTGTCTTCATCTGAAAACTCCTCAAATGAAGAGCATGTGCTGTACATCAAATTAGTCCTTATTAAAATTCATTTTGTCTTGTTGATCCAATTATGTAATGATGAACAGGTAATGTTTTAATTATTCATATATAAAATAGAAAAGGTTATTTGTTAATATATTAGTAATTATTTATATTCTGTTGTAGTTTCATTAACTTTTGTGGCTAACAATGGTCAAGCCTGAATTGTGCGTCATACGTGCAGTGAAGATGCTCCATTTATGACTTAAATTACTTCAGGAATTCACAGTGGAGTCACTACAATATATTATTGTAATAATTCATCGGCCACACACTCATTTACCTTTTTAAATACAAACTAGTTTCAGAAGCTATTGCTTCCATCCTCAGTTACTGCTGACTGTTGATCAAACTCTGGTGGCGAGCAAGTGGATGAATTTTTAAATTAAATTATTTTCACACAGAACTTCGAACTCAATCTGTTCTTGAATAGCTGAATGAACAATCTTTTCCAAACAGTACAAAATGCCCACCAACATTCTTCATCAATCTTATGTTTTCCTCATTTTCATGTTTTTCATCCCAAAATGTACCGCTATTGCTGCTTTTTCAATTATTCCAAATTTGATATGCCAAAATGTTCCTCTTATTTCTAAATTGTTTGTCCAATGTAAACTTTGTCACAATCCTTGCAATTAATTTTGTAAATTCCTGACCTGTTAAGAGAATGTACTTTATCCTTATAATTAGCCTTAATTAATGAGAATGTATTCAATCCTTAAAATTATTTTGTGGAGCCAAAGAGATATTTACTTCTTTGAAAATTTTTTGGAACTTCTGATGCAAGCTAGGGTGATAAGTACATTTCCTTTTTCAACTGTTTTAAAGTGGTTACATTTTGTACCATTTATTTTTTCTCAAAGTTTTTTATTTTTTTATCTACCAAAGTTTTTATAAATCCATTATATTTTAAGTTTGAACAATTAAATTCTATCCCAAATTGAATTCATCTTTCAATGGGGTATTGATCAGTCTGTGGGCAAGACTATTTATTATGGCATGTTTGTGCTTCATCATATTAAAAGCAAAACTTTTTATGTAATTATCACTGGGGTCTCTTTTCTAAATATTCCAAATTAATATCATTTGCCACAATTAAAAAATTTTAAATCCCAAAAGGGTAAAAATTGTTGGTTTCAATTTCCAAAGTAAATTTTTTTATTTTACCTTGAATATTCAGTAATTTGAGAGCATCTTCAACATGTCTTTTTTTAAAGACACATAAGTTCTCATCTACATATCTTTACCAGATTCTGATCATCCATGGAAACACCTTGTGGAGATGAATTTCAAAATTGCTCATAAATCAATTTGCCAAAAAAGGGGGAAGTGGATTTTCTATGTTGAAGATAAAATTTCCCATCAAATCTGAAAAAATTCACAGGTTCCTTAGCTCTAAAAATACATTAATTTTGTCTATTTCCATGTTCAAGGAGAATAACCACTTTTCCAAAGTTCCAATAATTTGTCTTAGGTATGTTGGTAAATAGAGAGACCACATCAAAAGAAACCACATCATCATCAACATCTGTATCTTCCAATTTCTTGATAAGTTCAAGTGAGTTCTTAATACTCAGTTTCAAATTGGGAAACTTAAATATTTAACTACTACCATTTTGCTAAATTATTGTTGGTGCATCTATATTACAGACAATGGGTGTCATTTTGTTTTCCTCTTATTCTTCCTTGTCAAGATTTTAATATTCATAACAGTTTTGTTAGCTTCGGTGTCGTACATTTTTAAGGGGTTATCTCTCTAATTTCTGAATCTTCTTCCAAATTTAATAAGGATTTCATACTATTTTTATAATCTACCATATCCAAAATAACAATTTTGTTACCTTTGTCTGCTTTCTGATAAACTACGGTTTTGATGTCAGGCTCCTAACCATGAATTTTTTGTACTTATGTTTTTTTACCTAAAATATCAATATTTTTCAAAACTACTCACATTTTCCCCTTACAATGCTTTTCACTTCTTTTAAATTTTTGAATAGCCAACTCAATATCTACAACATATTCTTCTTATATGTTCAATATCACAAATTGAGTGGGATATATTTGGGGATGTATGGACTACATTTAAAAATTTTGAAAAGTCAGCAGTAGTGGCACATTTTTGGGACAAAAAACACAAAATTGAGGAAAACGTAAGATTGATGAATGTTGGTGGGCATTTTGAACTGTTGGTTTGGGAATGACTAATTATTCAGCTATTCAAGAATATATTGTTAAAATTTGAAGTTCCTTTTGAAAATAATTTGATTTCAAAATTCATCCACCCGCTCGCAACCAGAGGACCATTTGATCAACAGTTGACAGAAGTTGCGGAAGGAAGCAAGAGCAAGGGAACTCGCACGGAGCAGTGACGTATTTGTCTGGTGCTAGTGGACATTCAGAGCAGCAAATGGAAACCGCTATAACTTAAATTTTGATGAATTCAGATATTTTCTTTATAAATCAGAGATAAATGATATTATTTATGTGAGGATGAAAAAGTGATTTTACACTTCTTATGAATGTGTAGATGATTTGTGAGCATTGATTTGAAGAAATAATTTTTTTTTTTGTTTCTCTGAATGACTTGATTTCTTTTTAATGGATGAGTTGTGTGATTCAAATATTTTAAATGAAACTCTTTGCTTAATTTGTTTATTAATAAACAGGGCACATGAACTTGATCAAGACAGGTTTCTCTCATGCTAGCCTTGTGTTATGTATCCTATAATTACTTCATGCTCATTAAGAGATGGATTCTTCATTTCGTCCTCTCTCAATGACACTTTCCTCAACGTAAGAATGTGTTAGGCTGTTATCCTTACTGTCTTCGCCTTGGCCCTGACTAATGTCAATTCTGCAGAAACAGAAACAATTCCTTCGTGTGCTATTTCGGTTAGTGTCCTTTAACTTTTGTGTAAGTGAGTTGTACTTTCCTATGGTGGGAGCCCCTTCGATTTACCCTCTTGAGACCTATTTGTATGTTGACAGAATTGTAACTTAGCGGTGAATGAAAAACAATTAGACTTTAAAAGAGAATTAAAATCCTATCTTGTTATTTTCTTTAATTCTTGTTTTATTTTGATGCAGGATTGTAATCATGTTAGTCGTACCTTGGAAGAATTTTATACTGTTCGTTGCCAGGTGGCTGACATGCGTAATTTATATGAATCACTGGATGAAGTTACAGTAAAGGATACATTAGAAGGTGACAATATGTATACGTGCTCACAATGTGGAAAGAAAGTCAGAGCAGAGAAAAGGTAACTAACTCGTGGGGTTGTGTTCATAATTTTCTCTCTAAGGGAAATTGAAGTCAGGAGGGAATTTATTATTGTTTTATTATATTCAATATAAATCATGCATATAGTTGTTTGTTAAGTTATCAGAAAGACATTCTAAAATGTAATAATTTTACTTCAGTTAGTTATTTGTAACCTTAATGAAAATTAATATTTAGTAATAATATTATCAAATTTAGTAGTAATGAAGTGAATTATTCATATTATTACATATGAAAAATCTTACTGTGAATCAGATCTTGACTTGACAGTAATTAATATTAATATAGTGATTCTATAAACATAGTTTTTACCTACAGGGAAATATTTGTTTCCGAGTTGATTATATTTTGCTTTTCTCTTAAACAGGGCTTGTTTTAAGAAGCTGCCTCATATACTTTGTTTCAATACCATGCGTTACACTTTTAATATGGTGACAATGTTGAAAGAGAAAGTGAACACCCATTTTTCCTTTCCCTTACGCCTAGATATGTCTGGGTATGTGGAGAAACACTTAATGCCACAACATTACCAAGGTATGTTTTAAAAACATTTGCAAAATGTTTAACAAATTTTGTATGATTTAAAGGATGAAATCATATCATAATTTATGAAACTGATATCCTGTGATACAAATTTCTTTGTAGATGAAAAGGATAAGTTGGAACAAAGTAAATGTGAGGTTAAACACCTCAATTGTAAAAAAGAAACTAAAGAGAAAGATTTATCAAAAGAGTCAGTGGCTGAAGAAAAACATGACAACAAAGATTTGTGTAAAAAAGAAGAGGAAATGAAGGAGTGTTTTGAGTATGATCTCATTGGTGTAACAGTACACACAGGAACAGCTGATGGAGGTCATTATTATAGCTTCATTCGTGATAGAACTACTAGTCGGGATAAATGGTTCCTTTTCAACGATGCTGAAGTCAAACCCTTTGACCCTAATCAAATTGCTGCAGAATGTTTTGGAGGAGAAATGACGGTAATTATTCCATTATTGAAAGTCTTTTAAGTTAATGAAATCTGCATATATTTCTTCTGTGTACTCTACACTTGGAGAAGATATATGATAACTTTCAGTCTGATGAAAATGGTGAAGAGCTGGGAAATCTGTTGTCATTGCAACAATTTTAACCAATATGAATTAATATTATTTTATTTTTAGGTTATTAAATTGTTTTGAAAAAGGTTTCATTTATCTTTGGGTATTCATAAATTTATTTTTAATTTTAGAGTAAAACATATGATTCAGCCACGGATAAGTTTATGGACTTCAGTTTTGAAAAGACAAATAGTGCCTACATGTTATTTTACGAGTGGTGTCGTCATGAAAGAGATCAACAAGAGAGCTCTGCAACAAATTCAAATGAAACAACAGAAACTCATATCAAGGGGTGCACTATAGAGCTAAGTAAGGAACTTGAAGACTGGATATGGCAAGATAATATGCATTTTCTCAAGGATAAAAATATTTTTGAACATACATACTTTAAGTAAGTTATGTGTAGTATGAGTGAGTTGCTCATGAAAAAACAGATGTAATAAAACATAATACTATAATTCTACATTTGTTTCTAATTCCAGTTTTATGTGGCAAGTATGTGGATATCTTCCTCAGACATTACTCAGCAAACAATCGAATATTACTGAAATTGCTACCCAGTTATCTACTTCATTTTTCATTGAGACATTTATTCACGCCAAGGAAAAGGTAAACTTATCTCATCTTCAATTGATTATTATATTGTAACCCTAAACCTTTGTCAAAATACTTTGCCCCCTTCAGCAAAACAGCGATCTTCACATTTCAACAGAAGAAATAACTCCTCTGTTTCAAATGACTTTCACTTCATTTGGTTATCATGTAAAACTCACCTTATTTTTAATACTTGGTGAATATAAGAATTTGCGAGAGGTGATTACCAACCCTTTTGACAGTTTCGAGCTGGACTCGGAGGCTTAAAACACAGATCTACTCCCAACAGTTACAATTATCTATATTACTAGCATTTAAAAGGACCTTAATTAGTTGTATTTGGCAAGAATGGTACATTTGCCTGCGATATATTATGACCCAAATAATCCCCTTGATCAGCTAAACATTATTGAGTAAACATAAACATAGCGTCTCTGACACAGTCAGCACCAGTTGTTAGATTTAACCACCGTATTGGAGCTAAGATTCAGAAGTGCTCAATTAGCAAGTGGCATTGCATCTTTATTACAGTTTTCTCAAGAGGCGACTATTTGTAGATTTCTGTTTGAAGAACAAAAGAAAAATGACTGTGAGAGATTCTGCTTACAGCATATGAAAACTTGAATTTGTTTAAAGTGCATATACATGCAAAATAACGTAACTAATTCTTTTGTTTTATGTAAAAGGTAAATGTTGATAATGAGATAGTTAAGCAAACATTATAGGAGTTTCGTGTTGTATAAGGTTTTGTGAACATGTTGTATTACTCCAAGTCATGAAACTTGGCCAAAAACTACACTATCTGGCTGCCTAATATGAATTACCAACTTCTACAAATACACGTAATATCCAAATAAATATTAATAATAGTCACAAAAGCGACTATTTGTTGTAAAGAAATAAAAGTTAATAACTCAACAGATCAAGACACAAGGTAATATTCGTTCCACATGCTCAATGCAGAAAGAATACTATTGTGCCACAAAAGCACGTGAATTGAATTAATGGCTGAGGTTGGCAATGGATTGAAGTTGAAAGAAGTCCGAATGTGCTGCCAAAATAATGGGGGTACAAATAATATTACTCTTAATGGACAATTGCGAAGTAAAAGCATTGGCAACATTGAATACAAGCTCTGTACCAATATCAAGCCAGCTGGCTGACAAAAAACGAATAAATAATTTATTGTCAAGAGAACTGTTACAAACTAACTAGGACCATGTTGAGGGCTATAGAGTAATTAACTGAATCTAATATACAATAAACTAATAAACTAATAAACAAAGGGCATTTCCATTTGTCTTTTTCTTTTCTCTTCTTCTTTTATTCCTTGAGTTAAATTTTCTCAAAGCAAAGAAACATGACTTTGAGTACAGACTAACTTCTCTTTGATAATGATTCCTACATGAGCTCAGTATTCACAATTTTAACAAAATTTTATTTTCAGCCTACCATGGTGCAGTGGGTAGAACTATTAACAAAGCAATTTAATTCATCTCAAGCAGCTTGTGAATGGTTCCTAGATCACATGGCAAATAATGATTGGTGGCCTGTTCAAATTCTCATCAAGTGTCCTAATCAAATGGTTCGGCAAATGTTTTTGCGATTGTGCATTCATGTTATCCAGAGGTTGCGGTAAGTTGATGATTTTTAATCAATATTCTCAACTTTCTCTTGAATGTTAAATAATTTTGGATGATGTGAGTTGTGGTATTGCCTTATTGATTTTTTATATAGTATTCATGAGATTTAACATTGGTTTTATGGTAACATTGAAAATTTTGGAAAAGCTTATGTTGTTTGTTTGTTTTTGGTGGGGCTTTAGGGCTCGTCAACATCGAGGTCATTAGAGCCCATACGAAAAGCATATGTTTTGTTCAACTGCTTTTCGAGTTCATGTTTTGCAGTAAATTTTTAGCACTTTCTTAATTTATTTATTTATTATGTTCCAACATAGTTCACTCAGAATTTATGGATAGATGGAAAGTTCTCCGGACACGACAGTATGAAGGCTGTCCTGTTACCAAAATTCTCTTACCTACAGCTCTAATAATTAAAGTATTTTTAAAAGTTTGCATTGTTTTCTTGACCATATAAAGTCTATATTCATCTGAAAAACCAGTTGACACAGTAGAACATTCCATCATGAGATAGAAGGCATATTTTTCACCTATGCATTCAGAATAATATAATGTGAATAATTGTCAAATCATACATAGTATTGTCAATGTTGTCAATACATCAAAACTGTTATACTACATCATAGATGTGTATTTTTATATTGATTTCACTATTTAAAACTAAGTTACATCAACCAATGATTAATAAACTATAAAAACCTGTTTACACAAACTTAGTACTTGTCACCGGGACTTGGCACGGGCATTTGTCTCGCGCACTTCTTCCCACGTGTAAATAAGCATGACTAGTTTAGCAGTTGCAAATCAAAGGGTGGGAGTGAATAGAAAGCAATACTTTTTTTTCAATTTTTTACACTTAAATTGAAACTTGACAAAGAATTTTAAAAATTAATACCTTCTAATAATTAAATATATTCACCTGGTCCCTCAACATAGCCATTACAGGGTACTCTTGTTAATCTCTTTCCCCTGTGCTGATTAACTCATTGTACCCCGCCTCACGAGTGATGAGGCAGGCGCAGCATCCACCATAATGGAGTCATCCTATTTACTAAGCGACATATAGCTACTCCCACCACGATTTTATTATCCCCACCATAACTTCACTTGTTTCTTGACATATCACCTGGCCCTTGCCGTGTCATGTGAACAGTCATGCAAGTTATTAGAGACAATCAAAATTGCCAGTTTCATAGTTTTAAATAAGTAATTAATTAATTAAGTTATTTTAAGTAAAGCAGTTGCAAACTGCGTAATGGCCATGTGTGGAAGAATGAAAACTATTTTACTTGGTTAAATCTATTTTGATTTTGATATCTGAGTTTTAAAAGAGCATTACTTCTGGATTGTACTTAACATAAAAATATTAAGAAATAAGAATTACTCTACCAGTTAATTATTGTATATTGATTAGCAATTGTCTTCACAAATTTTGATTCAAATGTGTATGTGTACTCTTAGAATGGCTAATTTGGCTTTCTAGCAGCATTAAAGGGCATTGGAATAAGAATAATTTTGTCCATGATGTTATTTAATATTTAATCTCCTAGGTAATGCAATATAATATATACAATACACAAAATGCTTGAAGAGGAATGCACAGATGATTCGATACCGATTAACAATTATGCTCCCCAAATAACATAAAGTGCAGAAAATTAATCAAAAATAATTGTTTTCCTAGTGAGAAATTGATTTCTTATTTGTGTCAGTGAGCCCTAAAGTCCCAAGAAAGAAAGAAAAAAGTATTTGTGTCAAGACTTGGAACCGTTAAGAAAATTTCTTAGTCTTTTATAATAGTTTTCTTTTCATTATTCAAAAGCTTGAAATCAACTGGGAGTTGATTGAATAAGTATTAATAAGTTTTTCAAAACAACACTACTATTCCTTCCTACTAATTAATTTCACAACCTTGTCATCACTGCTTGTCCCTAGTAGACATAAGAAGTTTCGGTGACAAGAACTAAGCACGTGAAAAAAGCCATTAGAGATGGCATTCTTGAGTTGATGAGTTTGGATTATGAAAAAATATATTCTGTTGTATGTTCATCTAATGATTTTGCTTTTCTATTGTCATTTCTTTCTGTCGTGCTTTACAGTCAAAATCACTCATCATTATACTTGAAATGCAGTGAAGATGGTGAGGCATCGGGAGAAGAAAAACGGTCATCTACCATTGGTTTACAGTCTTGTGTGACACGGTTTATTCGAATGTTACTCTCACTTGTAAGTAAATAGAATTGTTATGAGGCATTTAATTATTTCCCTTAATCATGGATAGTTGTAACTGATCAAACAGAATTTATTTATTAACATGGATAGTTGTAACTGATCAATGCAAATTATTTACAGAATTTTAATTTTTTTGTGTGTCTTGAAATTTTACACATTTACATAAATGTGTTTTAAAGAAGGAAGGAAAACATCTTGCATTTTTTCATTTTAGAAATTTTGAAACATTTAATTTTAAAATTAGAATAATAAATTCAAGTTATTGTTTTGAGTGAGATTCAGAATATTATATGGTCTGTTCTCTAACTATAAATTGTTAAAGAAATATTTATTAATTGATTTTATGATGCAATATCTTATTTTGTTGGTGTTTCAGGAGTGTACTGACAAACATTAATGGCACCAGTTATAAGAATATTTATTATTCATACAATTCGACTTGTAAAATTTTTCACGTCATATAGGCCTCATACCTATACATTATTAAACATACAAAATGTACAGTATTGAACATATTGCTTATAGAGTATATAAAAGATGCAGTATTGAACACACATTAGCGTGTATCCCAGAAGTAGTATCTATATTTATGTTGTCTAGTTAATATATTTATTTGTTTTGGTGGAGTCAAAAATACTTCTGTACAAAAAAATTACTATTCATTGAATGTAATATTTAACCTAAATATTAAATCTTGTACTGTATATAAATATTATCTTGCAAATAATACTCTATTTTATATGAATATTTTTACAGATGGAACATGGAGCTAAGGCACATATGAAACACCTTACTGAATATTTTGCATTTCTTTATGAATTCAGTAAAATGGGGGATGAAGAATGTCAATTTCTAATTCAAGTCCAAACAATTTCTTCTATTGTTCATTTTTATTTGGGCCAGAAATCTCAGGATTATGTAAGTTAAATAGTAGTTTATATGTTTGGAAATCATCTCACCTTACATCTTGCATTTCTTAATTTATCAGTTTATGTATTAATTTTGAGTTCTACATTTTAAAAAGTATTTTTAAATGATTCGGGTTTAATTTTGTTCAACCTCCCTTTATATTGAGTATTCTTAAGAATTAGTATTGTTGTTATTAGTGAGTATTGTTGAGTTAAAACTATTAAATCTATTATCTTTAATAAACCATGAATAATGTGTCAAGTTATACATGTTCAGTCATGGAAAAACGTATTTACCCGAATATAGCCCCCACCACCACCACACGCGCGCACACACAATAAAGTCCCCTCCTCCTTATTTTAGGAAGCAGAATTTAGAAGAGAAAAATGAAATTGAGTAAAATCAACTTTTAAAAATGTTTTTTGAAGGGATATGCTCATTGAAAATTCCATGTGAAATGGTTGACTCTTATAAGTATAATCATCACAATTTTAAAATGAAAAGTTAACTAGTGCAGTTCAAATTTTTTTGACATTGCCAGATCCCTACAGACTTCAGTTCGTCTTTGAATGCTCATGTCGCTGCTTTATTTCCATGTATCTGAGCATTATTTAGAACTAATAGTTGGTGAAGTAGCTTCGAAGCATCTAAAAATGCCCAACTTTTGTTAACTAAAAAGATCCCCGTCTCTCGACAAAATAGTGAGTCACAGTCAGCACGGTGACAGCAATCTGTCATTCCTAGATGACATGTACCATGTTGTTGTTAGTTGTTTTTTTTAAGGGACTATATTCGAGTTAATACAGTAATGAATATCAAACATGAACTTACTTTTGTATCATGTATGCTATAAACAGGTTGAAGTAGTGAGTGAAGAAGAAGATGAGGAAGAAGAGGAAGAAGAAGACATTATTCCCCTCCCGACTGATAAATACAAACCTGCCTCCTTGGAGAAAATGATAACTCTTGTTGCATGCTTAGTGGAAAAATCACGAGGCCCAGATCATCTTTTAAAGCTTCCCCCTACTGATTTCACTGCCATTGCCGGGGGCAAGGTTTGTTTTTGCTTCATTATTATTATTGTTATTTATTTTGTATGATGTAGGGATTTATATGCTAATTCATATTTTAAATTAAATTTGCCCAGGGCTTTCCCTTTCTGTATCAGCAGATCAAAGATTGTATTAATCTCAACCAAACACGCAACCTTATTTATGCATTATGTAGATGGAATGAAAGACTGGCTGTTCATATTATTACAATGCTGTTTCAAGCAATTACCAAACATAATGAGGTATGTTGATTCAAATCATTCATTTTGAGTTTATATTTGAATCTTTTTTTCAAAGTAACTAAAAATATCTGTGTGCAAAGTGATTTAACACAAAAAAATTATGTTTTCCTTTGTGTTTTATATTCAGTGGCATAGACTATTGAAACCCCTTCATTTAATACATTGATCCCTGTATGACATTTTCAATCTTGTTTTTGAATCTGTCAAGTCCACTCCTAATTGAATTGTAAATTCCTCCTTGAATCCAGCATTCCATGGCAGTTTTGTGTCAGCAAATCTCCCAACTGCTGTTGATCCATCCTTCAACCTTTCTTATATCTGCCATTAATGTAATATTTGTTATCTAAATAGCAGTGAAAATGAAGAATGAAGGAATGCTATTAATTGGGAGAATAAACTTCTACCAGTAACATAATTTTATTCTGGATAAGGTGGGGCTGAGTTACAGTGACTGGATTTTGTCAAATTCAGTTTTAAGAAACCTGTGACTTCAGTTTTTACACTTCATTTATCAATGTCTCATCATGATGTTTTATTTTTGATGTTATTATATTGTCATGTTTTATGTTTTGAATTTATGAGACCTTTCAAAAGATTTAAATTTTACTGGTCAGCAAATTTTTAAAAAAATGCTTCAATACTTTTCAGGTATGCCAACCCTTTTTCAAGTTACTGACACTTTTGACTGAACCAACATCAGGCCCTGCAGGACTTCCATCTTTTACACAACTTGTTTTACAACGTATTTGGGAAGTTGCCGAGTTTTGTCCTCAGAATGCCCTTGATTGGCTTGCTGTTCAGGTCCCACGGAACAAAATTGCTCATTCTTGGGTATTACAAAGTATGGAGACATGGGTTGAACATTTCCTTTTGGCTCACAGCAACCAACGTGTTCGCTCAGGTAATAAAGCTCATTAGAATTTTTGTAATTATTACAATTGAAAGACTGTAACTAAACTAATGAAAATCCTTTGTTCTCAACTCCCTATGATGATTTGTGAGCATTTGTGATATTGAGTAATAAAATTATTTACACTTATCAATAGAAATTTATCCTGCAAATCTTCAATAATTATTAATTTTTCATATTAAATAAATCATAAATATTGTTTGGTTTTGATGGATTTATTATGACTCAATAATCATCCTTTCATTTTGTTGTTGATGATTTACAATGCTGTAATTAAGGGCAGAAATTTGAAATAAATCATCTTTTTTTTCTTCAGCTGCTGCATACTTATTAGTTTCCTTGGTACCAAGCCCTCATTTTAGACAGGGTTATCGGACTGCTCGACACCTAATTTCACCCCATAAAGAACTAGTTCCTGGATCTGAGACGCAAATAGTGCTCCATCAAGTCTATTCAGTGTTGCTACATTTGTTGAAGTTAGCACGCCATTACACAGACATCCAAACGCACGGCACCATGAAACTCACTTCCTACTTCGCTCTTCTTACATATTGTGTTGTCTCTCGTGCTGAGAAGCTTATGGTAATTTCTATTTAATTAAATTTATAATTAAATTTTTTCTTTTACGAACAAATTGTTGGTATATTTATTTGGGAACTTAGTTTTAATATTTAAAAAATTAACATTTTATATTATTAAAACCTTGATTTATTTAATAGGATGTTAAATATTTGTATTAATGCTGGTTAGTTATTAGTATATTTTATGTTCAGCAATTAGAAGTTTTCTTTCGTTGTGATGGGTATTTGTAGTTGTTATGCTATTTATTATTTTGAAGACTTAATATTGTGTATGTGTACTTTCTTTCAATAATGAAAAATGTACTTTCAGTTTGGCCAGTATTTCCTGGATCTGTGGCAATTGTTTCATCCAAAGTTGTCAGAACCATCTATTCCTGTACATCATAATAAACAAGCTCTCCTTCTCTTTTGGCATCATGTCTGTATAGACTGTCCCGAAAATGTGCAACTTATCTTGCAGAATGCTCATGTTACTAAGAACATTGCCTTCAACTACATATTGTAAGTACTGATGAAGTTAAACTTGTGGATCTAACTTCTGTGCTTATTTTTATAAATACATAATTCTGATAATTGGGTGCTCTAGAATTGAAATACTTCTAACATACCAAAATAATTCCAACAAATGATTGTCAAAATATTGTGAATATCTCGTTCTAACATAAAATAATCACTGTTAAACTATTTAATAATTATTAGAAAACGTTATTAAAAATTTATTTTTGATTCCATAAATTTGTAAGTAAGTTTTTTTACTCTCACAAAAAAAATGTATGTAGTAAAGATAAGCCAATTTTACAACCATCTCCATCCTGTCTTATTTGCTCTTATACCTCAAGAAGGGGTGCAAGTTCCCAAATACAGGTAGCATTTGCTTTCGGTCAGGGATCACCTTGTGTTACCTCCTGGAAAGGTTGATAAATGACCTTTCCTTTTTGAGGGCATGTAAACACACCCAATGTGATATGGCTCTCTGCTGCTTTCATACTGTTAGAGAAAACTGTTAGATTACAACTATATTCAATAACAGTACAGAATAGTAGCATTTTACAATTGTGGTTAAAACTGTAAGAACTGGCTATATGAGACAGGTGTATATTTAACAATGTGATTTCCATATTTATTTTGCTATTTGTGAATGAGCTCACATAATTAGTGTGTTCTATAACAAATGTATACTTGTTGGCATTTGAAAATGTAGTATACTTGTTTGTATTCAAAATACTTAAATGTAACTCAACATACCTCAACAACACTCTGGACCAAACTCCTCATATGAACTTTGTTAATATTTGAATGAATTAATCTCAAGAAACCTGGTAACTCACAATTTACCCTTGGTGTAATATTTTGAATCGTTGAAAAAGGATGTATAAGAAAATTTGACTAAAACATTTTTCTTCTTCATGTATGGGAAATCCAAGAAAAGTATTGTCTTATTATTACTGTAGATGGAGTATAACTATTTTGTAATTGTCTAATTTTTGAAGGATTAGAACATAAGCAAAAATATTAATGAACTCTAATTCAATAAGAATATTGGTTCAAGAATATCATATAATTAATTAAATAGTAATTAATAGGTTTTCAACAGGCACTTAAGGTACTTTTAAAGGATTCTTTGCTGCCCATTTGGTAATGTTCTGTTATTTAATAACTTGTGTTTCATTTTTATACTCATAGGTTTAACTGGTGTTCATCATTTATATTGACATTTATGTTCATTGGGGAGAAAAATTCAATATAATATAATTAATATAATTATATGTTCAAAGAATATTTGTTAATGTAGAGTTATTGCAGAAGAACTCCTTTAATTCTGCACCACTCAGGACCTGAATAGAGATTTTTCTCAACTGTGAAGGTTTTTCTCTGAAAATTAAGTTTAACCCTCTATAAAGCTTTGAGAGGTGTCTCATGGACAGTCAACGTCATATTTTTGTTCTTAAAATTTTTTTGAATGAACTTTTTTGGATAAGAGTATTTTGGTATTTTTATCTCGAATATATTTTTCTTTATTGCTTCAAATATGGTTTTACGGACATTAATTTAATTGGTGATTTTTACAGACATTTTATATTTACTTTTTTAAGTGAAATTCAACGATATCTTAAACTTGGTATACCATGACTTGTTGATTTCTTATGATTTATGGAGTAACCGCTGTTTGATGAGTCAAGTGTAATTTCAAGTATGTGTTACTTCTAAGTTATCATAAACAAGATGGACCTCACATTCAAATGTAATAGAATATCTACCTATTCAATTCCCAATTCATTGGAATGTCAACAGATTCAGGAAAATACACAGACTAATGCTTGCTTGTTTTAGTTTAATGTACTAAATTTAGCTTTTCCTAATACCATGACACCTTTTAGAAATAACACCTCAACAACCCACTTTTTTTTTGTGGGGATTTACGGCTCATGTCGACATCCAAGGTCAAAAACTTGTACAGGTAGGGAAAATGCAGTTACGCAGTAGGGAGAACCCATGACTCTCCCCGTGTGTGGGACTCGTCGAATGATTCAACCCGACCCACTAAAAACCCTCTTGATCTACAACACACCAAAACATATCTCACAACATACACCAAATGGAGGGGGGGGGGGGGCTAAAAANAGAGGTAGGACAAAAATGAGAGGAATGAGGAAAATGAAAGATACCCTAGCCTTACTAGCGTCGGGATCGAAAAGAACAAGAGGTGACCAAGGGAGGTCAGAAAAGAGAAAGGAAGGAGCATGGCACAAGTAAAACAACCCACTATTGTTTGACTGATGGTGACCTGACACGCTGCACTACAAGAGCTACGGTTTAAAGGGCTCTAATGACCTTGACGAGCCCTAAAGCCCGAAGAAGAAGAAAAAAGAAAAGTAAAGAAAAAAGCTACAGTTTACAAAGGGAAGTCAAGGGAAGTTTATTGTTGGGATTCTGAAAAGGTTTTCATTGTAATTTATGTAACAAAACAATCTATCCTCTCTGAAAAACATTATTTTATGATTAGAACAAGAAGACAGTTCCTTTCTGACATTACATCTGTTCTGTGAGAACAATTAGGTTTCAATCAGGACTCTGAAAGCAAAGGAAGTAATTTAAGTATTCAGAGTGAGTAGTAGGATGGCATAATACCTCAAGATGGTGTGACATAATGAAATAATTACCAGCATCACAAAACGGCTTTTTGGAAAGAATAATTTTGAAAGAAAAGAAGGACCTACTTCCATTAAAAAAATTAGAACAGCTAATTTTATCAGAACACCTCTGTCAACACGTCATACTTCCTCCAAATAAAACCATAATTCAGATAGAAGAATGTTTTCCCTCTTCTCTTTCGATTGTGTGAAAAAAGATGTTTTCAAGTCAGGCAGCAGAAAAATTTTAGCAATCGAAAAATAAAGAACCAATGTGGAAAAAATGTGATGCTTTCATTAGTTTACTTGTAACAGCTGGAACTTGAAATGCTGTCATTTAAGCCAAATGGAATCCTAAAAAAAATATAAAAAACCTTCCTTTGTTCTGGGTAAAAAACGATTCTTCATAACCACCGAGATGCTTTCTTTATAAACACAAAAAATTCACAATGTGAAAAATAAATTAGAGATAACTGCAAGAGACTGTTAAAACTTGTTTGTGTATTTCAAGGTAGATATAGTGAACTTAAACAAACATGAAATATTGATTTAAATATATTGTTGATGTATAAATACTTTCTTAAAAACAAATTAGAATTATAATGAAACACAAATGAATAGTATTATATTAAAATTATAATACCGAAAGGAACTGATATACAAAGTATGTTGCATTGGAGTCCGACGGACACTGTCGAGTGAATTTAATTGTGAAGGTCAAACTTTCTAGGTTTAACCTGTTGACTAGTGAGTTTTGCTGAACCAGGTTCAAGCAATTTCTTATCTTAATTGTTAGAGACAAACACTATTGACACTCATGGTTGTTGTGTATTTCTAACTGTTTGGGCAGTGCATGCAAATATATTTCTTCAATGATTGATTTTCAATGATGAAATGTATGCGACATTGTAGATAATTATTAATCAGAAAGTTTTACTGTGCTTTAATGTGTAAAAATGGATGTTTTTTACTATAATTCATACTCTTGTTTTTATTTTATTTCATTATCACATTTTTGTCAAGGAAATTTAAATTATGAATTACTTCATATAAGAATGTACATTTATAGGGCTGACCATGAAGATCAGGATGTGGTAATGTTTAATCGTAGTATGCTTCCTGCATATTATGGTTTACTTCGCTTGTGCTGCCAGCAGTCCCGAACATTCACTCGTCAACTGGCCAGTCATCAAAATTTGCATTGGGCTTTTAAGAATATTACACCTCATCCTACTCAGTACAGTGCTGTAAGTATTTTGCTCTCTTTCATTCTCGTCTGTCTGTTATAATATGTTTCTAATATTATTTCTTTTATTATTATTATATTTTGTATACTAATTACTTTCCTTCTTCTCAGGCTGTTGATGAACTATTTAAGCTGATACAGTTATTTGTGATGAGGTTCCCTGACAGTACTGATCAGGAAATTCATGAAATAAATACTTTTCGGCGACAAACCCTTCAGCTTTATTTACAGGTAAAGTTACAGCGTTTGTTAAGTTGTAGTTGATAGAAAACATCGAACTTTTTTAATCTTAATTTAATCAAGTATTCATATCACACTCTATAGGATAAAAATTCCTTCATCTGTTAACATATTGTTTATTTATGGATGAGAACAAATTGAAATGTTTGGATTCATTTGCATTTTGTACAAAGAGAAAATGACATTGGATAGGAATTACTTACTTATTAATAAGTAAGTGACTTCTTACTTTCCAAGTTTTAAATGAATATTTCTTCTCAGGCCAATTCTTGTAAACTGTGTTATATTTTCTTTCTACTCGGCCAGTTGTTTTAACTTAATGATCTGACCCATATTTTTTATGGAAAAAGTTACAATGAGTATCATTCTGATAGTTATTTGGCATTAGAAGTATACATGCAGGTTTTCAAGGTCAGAAATAATTCTGTGGTCGATTTGAGCATTTCTCTCCAAATCATCTATTTACAACAGACACTTGTCTCTGAGAAACCTTCATGCAAACTAGTTTACCAACTTAATTGATGCAAATTTTTCAATTGTACAGTAGGATTCCTCTTTTACACGTTTAAGGATTCTGAAAAATAATTATATCAATAAAGGGAAAATGTAGATTGAGGGAAATGGTTATTAACCTTACAGCGTAAGTGAAATGTAATCAATATAGAATGTTCATTGCTGATATGTTATGTATTTTTAACTTATTTATTCATTACATTTGCATATTAAATTGCATTAATAAAATATAAGAAATAAATGCTCCAAAAAATAAATTATTCAAAGAAATTTTCAACATTCCAGTTATTTAAATCATCGAAAAATTTTGCTGATGTGCTATTGGATGTGATTCAACTGCTTGAAATTTTTTTAGAAACCACCTGCTACAATCACCAGCCAGGAAGTGGCCCAAAGCTACCAACCATAATCTTTTGCTATTTCTATCAATATTTGTTAAAAAAAAAAAAACTGTGTGTAAAAGTTGTGAGGGGATGGTCATTGCCAATGTAGGAACTGGTGCAGGTACAAGGGGACAGTAACCAGTTCGACAAAGTTGTAGTGGCGGCGATGGTGGTGCCATTATGGTTGTGAGAGTGGATGTTGATGTGAATGACATGATACGCTCATAGGAAGAGAATCATCATCAGAGGCCCACAAGTTATGAACGGCGGTTGTATTTCAGTGCAGGGGCACACCCATGGGGCTTAGAGGGCTGGAGCCTGCACCCCCCTCTCAAGTATCCATTTAAGAATTATTCTGTTAAATTAAAAATAATTAACTGTATCAAATCAGTACTACATGGAGCATAATTTTATGATCAAAATTGATTTATAGGCTTATGTGAAAGTTATGCAAATTATCCGACTTCAGGGTAAACTATTATCCCTGAAATTTTTGACGAAACCAGGTTTCAGCCACGAATTCTTCCCTCTACCAAGGTCTCTGTAAATCTCACAATGTTAATTGAAATATCAGCTTACAATCATCCGGCCTCACGGGACAACACTTCCTTCATGCGTACGTTTTGCACAACTCTTAGGTATTGAGGCGACATCAAGAATATTTCTCACTCGTCCAAATATATTAAAACATTTTTAGTACCCTCAGGCAGGATTTCTCCCATGTAATGCTTTCATATATAATTAATAGAGCCGATTTTCTATTAGAAGAGGTTTTTCATAATATGTTTATGTTTCCATGCTGCTCTTTCTTACCTGGTTTTGTTTTTTAATAATTGTGGAGTTGATATTTGCCTTTAATGAAATTCTTTCAACACAGCTCAAGTACTCTAAACATCTAAAATTTGTATAAAGGGATGCAATAATATATGCTGATATCAATTTTAGTTTGTAAAATACACCTTATCAGATTTAAGTAACACCTAAACTATTATATTTGAATCAAGTACACTCTTATGAGGAAAGAATTTATTTTCAAAAGATAAATTACTTTCCAAATCTCATAAATGATTAAACATTTTAAACTGAAGTGAAAACTTGTGTTAATTTTTTTTAAATATTTGTAGAAGTCACTGGACAATTGGAAAATATCTTAAAAATTTTTGATTGTGATTTTTCATCCTGGTTGCCCTTGCCAACTATGTCATTGGGAAACTTGACGAGTGAATTTACAATTAACATTACTTGCTTTGTTACAAACTCAATTATCGGTGCTGGTTCATATTATTCATAAAACTAACTTACAAAATAATCTAAATATTAACTAAGAAGTTGGTTAGACTTTTGAACGATTTGACTCGCATTACCTCGTAGAACTGCCTTAAATGGTGTATCTTATTAGTTCTTTCATATCTATTATTTGTAACACAATGCAAATGAAGGACACAAAATTTATATAAAAGACATATTAATGTAATTTCATTGTTGTAAAAATAATTGATTGTAAAAGTGCTTTTCTTTTAAGTTTTGTTATTACTCTTTCTTTGGTTTTAGATTCTAGATGGAAGGTCATGTTGGGCTACTCTCATTTTGGCATTTCGAACTCTCATTGAGAATGATGATGACCGACTCTTCATTGTGTACAATGGAGGTTTACAAATGGCTTTTGAGGTACAGCAATACTCTTATCAACTTATTTTCAGTTGTACTTGTGATTTAATAAAGTAGTTAAATTTTTTACTCTCACTTTTATCAGTAGGATATAATTAACCTTATTTAAGAGTGTATTAGTATCTGAAATCTTGAAAAACATTATAAGTATATAAATTTTAAGTTCAGTATGTATTATTGTACATCATCTTGAGACTAGTGGCATTGTGAGGCAATAGGGTGAATTTGAGAGACCTATGTACCCCAAACAATTTTGGGCATTATGCATTAATTTTCTAGTTTATCTTGTATATCTATTGAAACAAAGTGTTGCAATTTGCTATGATTGCCGGAACTATAAAACCGATTTATGTTTTTATGAAATTATAAATCCTCATAAACCTAAAATCAGTCTCATATGTTATTGAGTGTTCCTTCTGTTGAAAACAACAAACAACATATAACTTTATTAGAATTTATGTGAAGAGTTTTTTGTCTAAAACTAATTGTTTTACTTAACATATGTTCAACAATATATTTATTTACAGGCATTCCAAACATTGCATGTTATGTATCACGAGGCTACTGCTTGTCATGTGTATGGAGATCTTTTGGAATTACTGTCTCTCCTTCTAGACATAGTCAAATGTCTGAGACTATTCCGTGATGCAAAAGATGTCCAAGGCATTAAGGAATGGGTTGAAGTTCTGCGGAAGCTGGCTACATTGCTCAATACCTACAATCCTCCAGACATGCGTATTTTATGCATGGGTATGTTCTTTTGTTCAATAAACTAGATCTGATATAAAATGTATTGTCACCATAATGTACTACATACACATTACAAAGTAATTGAAGTACACATTAGTCCTGTAGAGGTAAATGGATACATGAATATAGGTCTGGTCCGAGGGGAAAAAATTACCAACTAAAGAAAATGAAGAAGAAAATTTTAAATATTTAAAATACATTCCAGATGTGTACTAACAGAATAAAGTATATAAATGCCATTTTAATACAAAATTTATTCATTATATGGCATAACAGGACCCTGTTCAAATAATTGGGATGTACTAATTAATTTACTCTGATCCAGTCTTTTAATTTCTTTTTAATAAACTTATTATTCATAGTAATCACTTCTAAAGTTTGAAGTTCTTTAGTAAATAAATTAAAAGTCTTTATAGCAACACTTGGTACCTTTTTGACTAACAGTTTTCTTTCTCCTAGTAATTATTATATGTTAATTTCTTATTCTACTATTACTATTTGTATACAAATTTTGTAATTCCTTGTAATGATAATTTAGTGATTCCAAAATAAAAAGTTAATCTATTCTTAATGGGAGGTTATAAATGATGAAATTGTTTCTACTTGTAATTTTAACTATTTGTTTCATATTTGTAATAATTTTAAATTAGTTTTATGTGCTTCTCCCCAAACAACAATTCCATAGTTGACTAAACAGTGGAAAAAAGTAATAGTTTCTGTTTGCATAAACTTTGCCAATTTATAAAAGAGAAAAATCAAGAATTTAGTTTTATTAATGTAATCAATATGTTAGTCCCATTTGAGATTTAAGTCAAAAATCATTCCCAAATGGTTTTCAATTCTTTAGTTGTTAATTTCTAATTTTAACTACACAATTTTCAGGAACACTATCGCAATAATTATCAAAAGTAATGAAAACAGATTTATCAGTTTTAAGTGATTATTTAGATCTAACCATCCAGCTATTTTATCAAGTTTCCTATTCATTGCAATAATGGTTTCTTTCCAAGTATTCTTATTACTAATAATGGCTGTATCATCAGCATACATTACCCTCTGATAGATAATCTAGACATTCTTTGACATATAAAGTAAAAAATAATGGACCAAGAATAGTTCCTTGAGGAACACCAGTCGTGCATTCAACATTGTTGCTTAGTACATTATTGCATTTAACTCTTTTAGTTCAATTCAATAGGTAATTCTCAAGCAATTTATAAGCAATTCCTCTTATTCCATATATGTACAACTTTTCAAGTAAGAGTTCATGATCATCAGTATCAAAAGTTTTAGCTAAGTCTAGAAACATTTTAATCATAGGTTTACTTATGTCTAGATCTTTGTACAAAAGATTAGTTAAATAGGTAAGTTCATCTTTGGTCCCTAAAAAATGAAGCCAAACTTATATTTTGAAAGTATTTTATATTTAACCAGGAAGTTGAAAATTTTGTTATCGATAATTTTTTCAAAAATTTTGTTACTTTTGATATAAGGGATATAGGTCTGTAATTGTATGTAGAATTTTCATCATCGACTTTGAAAAAAGACGCATCAGTAGTTTTTAGTATGGAGGGACACATTCTAATGTACAAGTTAAAAACTTGTGCTAATTGTTCACTTATTGATTCAGCTAGGGATTTAAAATTTTTGTGTTAATTCCATCCACCCCACCGACTTTACTTTCTAATGTCACTTATAATATTTTTAATTTCATTAGCAAAAGTAGGTTTAATAAAAATATAATTTGGAGTCCTTTGAGGAAGCTTTGCACTCACATCAAGAAAAGTACTTATTCTATCCCTTAGTTTGATTCCAGTTGTATTGAAGAAAGAACTTTTCATTTTAGGATTGAGTAATTTCTTTATTTGTTAATGGTCCCATTAGCAATATATTGGATTTTAATGCAGTATTGATAGCCCCTCAATTACTTTTTATCACCCAATTGGATTACTGAACTTATGTTCTTATAAGTTAACTTCCTTTCTATTCAGATTTGCTGAAGGAAATGGTGCTACTCTTGCCACAAGATGTGATTCAGGTACTTGTGCCTCTTTTATCGCATTGTCATGCAGCCTTTCAAGAAAATCACAATGCACTACCTATGGGCCCATTTTTCCCACGCCGTGGCCACAAGTTGCCTTCCGTTGGTCTCAAATCTAGTACTCGTCCTACTCGTCCTATGGTTCAGATGGCTGTACCACATGGTCAACTAGAGGCAGCCAAGGTATGAAGGAAATTCAATAAGCATTCCATATGAATATTCTTAATTAATCGTTCTTATATAATAATAAAAGCGTTGTATGATGACAAAATTATTTATCAAACTCTTGTGTATTCGTGTGTTCTTTCTCAGATATTTGATTTAAGATTTCTAAGTCTTGTTTGAATTCAGTAATTTTTTTAAATATCATTTGCATTCTTCATTTTTTGTTTTACGTGGTTTTGAAGAATAATTTTTCTAAAAATTATTTCTTTTTTTCAGGGTGTAGATGATGACTACGACCAAGCCTTATTGGATTTTTACTCTCCTTATCATGAATTTATTGATGTTATGTGTCGTTTAGCTATTAATAACGATTGTATGTCAGACTCTTTGATTAATTTGAGTGCTATGGTTGGTTTTGAAGGTGTACCTCTGCACTTAACTTATTTTCCAAAGCTGTGGCTGGACATATACCATGCTCAGGTATTTTCTGTTTGTTAATTTATCGTTATATTTCTATTAATATGAAGTGGGCAAAAACTGACTTGAAATTGTAGAGATAGGTCTGGTGTTGACATTTTAGATCACCAAGTTTTCAGCCATGGTTTACCATAGAAACCGGCCATGAAGATGGTCGCCATGGGACTTAAAGGACCTTATGCCTCAGTAAAAAATGACAGAGTCACAAAATATTTTATTGTTTGTACTGACTTGAAAATTAAAATTACTATTATGGGTCCAATTATATAATATACTTTCCTTTTCAAAATTAATATTTTTTATTATTAAAAAGCCAGATGAAATAACTCATCTTTTCCCAAGAATTTGAATTAGTTTAGTAGTTACAGACCATGTTTTCTCTCTTTTTCTGTTTTGTATGATATCAAACTTTTCTTGTGATCGAATGTTTACTAACCAACTGCCAGAGTACTGTCTCCTTAGCATTAACAAACAATCGCTTACTCCAATGGTTTTATTATCGCAAAAGGTGCATTTGGTTCTATAAGATCTGATATTACCAATCTCTTGCATTTTCCTGTTTCATTTTTTGTTTCTATACTATATTCTGGAGGTAATATGGAGTTTTATCAAACTAAACATAGTCTTAAATGTCCTTGGAACATTTAATTACCATCAATTAGCTTAGCGATCTGCTCTAGAAGTCCTAGCAACTCCAGAAGCAATGGATTTGACACCAATATAAGTTATTTTTAATAACAAGACACACAAGTAATAGAAGGAAGTCAAAGGGTATTCCCGTATGTATTTTGACATGCTGTTCATGTAACCTATATTTGTTTTACTCCACCCACCTGTTTTCTGTAAATTGCAAAAATCTAAAACCCTGAAAAATATGATAATTCATTGCTCAGTTGGTATATATGTCGAATTAGAATGCCCATAATCCCTTGTATAACATACTTTCAAATATCGTGTTGAAGGGAATAAAGTCTAGTTTTTATCCCATCCTTTATTTTAATTAAACTATGAAAAAAAATATAAGTTGCATTAAATGACAAAAGTGGGGTGAATTATGCCGCATTTAATGACAAAACGTCCATGTACATCTGTATCAAACAATAATGTCCAACAATATATCCATACTAAAGTTTAAAGTTTTTCTGATGTGTTGAATATAAATCCAGCGTCAAACGAGTTGAACCACCTACGTTTTCGTAAATGATCATAAATTGCTAGAAAAACACACTAAATTAAGAAATAGCGGCTCAGTAGGATTCTGTACAAAATCAAAACAATCAACCCTGTTTTTGTATGTTTGCTTTGAGCATTTTGGTGCCTTCAATATCAATCAAGTGACCATTCAAATTTATTTTACTTTGACTTTTATCCCAACATCAACCTAAAAAAATACAACTAAAAAATACATAACTTTTTTTTTGCTGTTAGTGTAATTTTTACTCTTAGATTAAATCCATAATCCTGAAGTTTATCTATTTTGGACACAATCTGTATCTATCCAGGGCACCTCAATTTGATGGGTTTTGTCTTGTACTGTGCATTGAGGTCCTTCACCTATTTTCTTCTTTTCCAGCATGTTGATAAAAAGTATATATCAATGCTGACATCTAGCAACTACTTTATAGATTATATAGAAGCTGTTTTGCTTGATGAAAGGACCTCTCTAAATATAGCAATTATTTTCAATTTCCTGTGTGTTTATTTTCCTAAGGTAAGGAAAAAGAAAGTTAAGGAGAATTTCTTAAATTTTTAATTATATATTCTATTATAATAATTCTACATTCTATTATTCTATATACTATTTTTTTAACTGTATATGTTCTTTTAAAATATTCATGAATGCAGGCTGCTTCACATGTTCTTACTGAGCAAACATGTAATATCATAGAAAATTTGGTCTCGTCTCTTCAAGAAATTGTTGATTTAGTTAATATTCAAATTCAAGCTTTAAAACTGAATGGAGACCTTAGAGCTTTGGTGCTAGTCTATAGTTGTGATGTTCCTCTACCGTTGCCTGGTGGCCTAATGGCTAGCTTGGATACACTGCTAGCCAAAACACGTGCAGTGCGAACATATCAGGAGAGAATAGAATCCACAGGTAAGAAAAGTACTGTGAAATAATATCCTTTGCAATATTATCATAGTGTATCCCATTCAGTCTGGTTGCATGTGACTACACTACCTTAACACGTTACAGTAAGAATGACCTTGTTTAGTTCATCAAAAAGCTATCCATGTAGGATAGAGAATTTTTCAAGACCCAAATTTTGCCAGGGCATATTTTGAAAATTTAATTTTGGGGGGCTTTTACTCTGATTAATTATCACACAGTCCATTCGCTTACCATTTTTTCAGATAGCAAAAGGTACAAAATAGTAAATATACAGAGTATTTTACTTCTCAACATACTTGGTATGTTGTGCTGGACATTTACCAAATATCATGTTTGACCCATTTCTCAAGCGTGGGTGTCTTTTGGGTTGCTTTTTTATAATTTGTGTAATCTTGGGAAATAGTATCAGGAATTGATTTTTACTTTCGGTCACTTTTCCAATCAAAAAGTGTGCTACCTACTAAATTTTTAAAAATATAAAATTCTGTTGAGGAAAATGTGTTCTGTTCTTACAGATGTCAACCCTTGTAAGAAGCGTAAACTTTCTCCAGATCAGAAGAATGAGGCAATGGATGCTCCTGACATTGATGTAGAAACAGTTGAAACTACAGAGTCAAAAGATGAATCAAAAGAACCTGTTGAGGCTTCTATTTCGACTAATACTGAAGCAAATACTCCAGCCACAAGTACTCCTTCTCTTAACAAAAATTCGCCAAACCCTGCCTCCAAAAATGAATTAGCTACTTCAAGTAACAAATCTGAACAGCATTCAACTGATCCCCAAACTTCACGTGTTGTAGACTCAAAAGAGCTCAGTTCAGAGTCACTGTTAGCTCACAATGCAAATGCCTCCCCGAAGTCATCAGGTGCTTCAACTTGTCCTCACTCTGTGCCTCCTGAAAGTTCTGCAGAAAGTTCACCTTTCCCACTTGTTGTCTGTGCATCCAAAGAATCTGATGATGATTCCCCTCCATCAGTGTCTCCTTCGAGTGATCGTACTGAAAACTCTGGAAGTATATCCAGTGTAGCAAAACCTTCGCATCAACCCGAGAATTGGCTAGAACTTCTTGAGAAGACAATAAATGACTTGAAAATTATAATTGACAAAAAAGGCTGAAACCAAACAGTCGATTCCTGGTTGTTAGTCCTATGAGAGGCGGAATTACTATTGCAGAGTATTTTAGACATTGATCTTGCTATTTGACAAGAGCAGTGTTCATTCCATATTCTGGTGACTTAATATTTTAGTGCTTCATTGGCGATAAAAGTACTTCAGTTGTGATAAATGTGCATTAAAAAAGATTTAATAAATTATATGATTAATATTAATTTATATTGCTGATGTTTTTGTAAAATAATTAACATTGTATTCACATTACTGAAAAGTATTTTTATCTTTGTAATAATGTATCATAACAGTATTGTTTTCTGTTACCCACCAGACTATGCTCCCTAGTCTAGATATGCCCTGAGCCATTTGTATCCTTAAAGAATCATAGTTTTGCTCATTTTCTGTGTATCATAAATCGTATTTTCAGATTGTTCTTTTGATAGTGTGAGTTTGAGAAATGTCTTGTACTATAAGGATGGAGAGTGAATCTGTATGCCACTATTGCATTTTTACTATGAAAAATTCATATTGTCTATGAAATGCAAAGTTAGGAATAATTTGCAAAAATGTACAAATGTAAGTTTGACTGATATGTATCATTGTATGTAAAGATAAAATAGAAAAATTTTAAAAGCATTTTGAATCAAAGTGTAAAAAAATTATTATGCCTGTAATATATAATATTGATGTTTAAATTTATGTGAATTTTTTGAATACTTCTTGTTTTTATATAATTTACCAATTGTACATAAATATCTCAAATTGCAAAATTTGTTCTTGATGGCAAGATGCAAAAATGAAAGACGTTAATGCTATGGAGCATCTCGCTACAATATTTTCTTTCATTTAAGTTGTAACTTATTTCAAGTGTGTCAAAAATCAGGTGAAACAATAAATGAAATTTATAATTAAAATTGTAATACATATTTGTTAACTAATGCACTTTAATATGTCCCCAGTGACGAGAAAAAGATTTTGTGAAATTGCTCTGTCTAAGTTTCCTGTTGTATAGAATATCTTCTCAGTGTTAGTTTGAAGATTCTCTTCATCTATAATTCCAAGTAACGGAATTTTTTAAAATCATCTTGCTCATTTATTATAAAAATTTTGTGTGTGTGTACGGCTTTAGAGCTCGTCAACGGCTAGGTCATTAGAGCCCTTATATAATAAGAATTATCATCACATTTTGATTGGGCTTGTATTGTACTACAACCTTTATCACAGTATTTAATAAATTCTCTTTTGTTTAGTTAGTCGCTGTTTGTGGGCAATGTTCATGACCTCGTACATAAGTGGGTAATATTAAATTGTGAATTAAAGAATTAGTGTTTCTCAAAAACTCTTATTCAACTGCATGAACCTATTATGATAATCTGCAGATTCGAAGAGAAAGTCCTTCAATCTCTGGAAGTATAATCTACATTCAATCAATATGGTTTAATGAATATTTGCCCAGGAAAGCTTAGGGATGCTGATTCAAATCCTACAAAATTTGATGTTCAACATTAAATAAAATACTGGTTTTTGTAATCTACAGATACTGCCCATCACTAGTCTTAAAAAGTTTTATAAAGCAAGATTTCTCTTAAAAATATGGAATGAAATATACTTTTGCAAGGGAAAAACGTTCTCCAAACTGTAAGACTTAGTTTTATTAGTAAACATGGAAGTTCAAGACCACAATTCACAACAAAATTGACAAATCTAATAACACATCTAATATATTATAAGAAACTGCAAATATAAGTGGAAAATTTCATATAACGCTGCAAATTCTGTAATAAAATCTCAACTCTCGTCCTCAAACTTAGGAAGTTGCAGTTATAACACCAGCATATTTTCAACACTATTTTGACAAATTTTCTTTGACACTTCAATTCTGTGGAAATTAAAATACTTCCAATATTTCATCTTCACTAACAATACACTATTCTTTTCTTTCCATTTTGAACAGGACACTGACATACACAGCAAGTACCAACTAAAACTAATAACTAAAAATATTTAACTTTCAAGCTGCTGCTCTGCGGGAGGAAACGAATTGGTGCCACAATGTACGGGGACGAAAATCGTGAGCTTATAACTAATTGAAGACTAACATTAACCCCTGATGAACCCTGCACCAATCCTGTTTTCGCGAAGAATATTTCGCCAACATCAATCAGTGGGGCACAATGATACGCAAAAATAGAAGAATCATGACTTCAGAAATTGCGTCAAACGAAGTTTCCAAATATTCCGCATAATTTAGTTCATTTATTTAATAAATCAGGATGTTTGCGCCAAAAATAAAAATAATATTCATTTAGTATTAGTATGATTTAGTAAGCGTGTAGTATGCAAACGAATGAAACGATATGTTTCGACAGAATGGGATTATCGATACAGTTCAGTAGGAGCTGCGCTCTAGAGAGTTAAGGTGATACTAATGTGAATCATGCGAGTACTGTATTATTTTCGAACGTTTTTGCGTGTTTTGCGTTTTAGGTGAAGGCCAAGTCAGAGAGACGTCTATTTTATTAATATTGTAAGTAATACATAATATGCCATCACATACTTAATTGATACTGTTTGGCCTACAAAGAATTATCGCAACATAAATCACATTTGGGAACGACCGACTACCGGCCAGCCACTAGTTCTGTATGTGCGCGACTTCTTAGATCAATTCCCAATATTACACGAATACTGATGATTTTTTAATGAATTTTTATGTGGTCGTCTGTGCTATAACTTTGGAATAAAGTTATGTTTTAACAATGTAGAAAATCGATTATTTCTAGTGGTACTAATATCCTTTTCGTGAGTCGATTACGTCACATAATGTTCTTTTTACTTTCTCAATCTCTTCATGAGACACTGATTACCATTTACACACACAGGTTACGAATTTTGATGTTGAAAATATCAGGTTGTCCCTTCTACGTGTCAAAACATCGCCAATGAGTTCAATACATTGATTCATGAAGTGTTCATTTTATTGTGTCACTGCCAACATATTTTGGACGATTAAATGAAATGTGTGTTACGGTTCGGAACAACTATCACGTTTTATTCTGAAATGAAGCTGATGTCCTATTTATGTTGTACTTTAATCCGCGTACTCATGTGCATTTTAGTGCCATTTACTAATATCTAGATACACCATTCATACATATCGTATGACATCAGAATTACATTTTACTGGATGGAAGCTCGAAAAAAAATAATGCTCAGTTCTTGTAGCGTTTGTTTGATTTCATTTTTGTTCATTAAGTATTTATATAACTAAAACTACCTAATTATATATATA
>NNCF01127991.1:276897-301255 GCA_002313205.1 Laupala kohalensis
CACATGCTCCTATACGAAGAAATTTAAATATCTCTCCCAGAACATTTGTGGGCGTGGTGAAGCCCTCCACCCATCTTCCTACCCGCTCAAGGTCTTACGCCCTAGGGAAAAAATCATTTCAAGTTCAAGGTCATCCGAATATAGATAAGCTGTACTAAAGGCGAGCTGTCTGTTCAGTCATCTGCTAGGATCTAGCTGTCGCCTTGACATTGCACGATGTGGGCAGTGAAGACATGCTCCGAAGCTAGATCCTAAACCGACCAGTTCTGCTTGTGAGAGAATTGGCCACAACACGTGGTTGGCGTTGTGGCTTTTTGTGTTGAGTGAACCTGCGGGAGGGACGGCCGGCTCGCTGTGATCGGCGGAGCGGGCGCGGTGTGGCGGCTCGAGCAGCGATACGTCGGGCCGCGTGCGGCTTGCTTCGCGAGCGACGTCGCTGCGGACCACAGCGAGTAATCGTTTTGCAGGCGGTCGCTTGGGCTCATCGTGAGCTGCTTCGGGGCAGACATGTGAGGGTGGTCGGCTAATCGCGGAATGGACATCTGGATGCAGGACGTGGTACGTACCTCCATCTCCGTACTCGCTAGTCTCGATTGCTTTTTCGCGAAGTGAAAGTTACCGTGTTGTGAATGTCGCTGAGTTATGGCGAGTGAAAATGACATACCGTATCCGTTTCTTGTTTTATAATAAATAGGAAACTCGTATTTGTGAAACATGACATCTGTCCTGTGTTTAGTAATGTGGAATATTTTTTCGACGTGCAGTGTTTCATAGGAGCTGCTTGTGCGTTCTTTACGTACAGGATGGTAATTGTTACGCGACACAGGTCGCAGGTCGACCTTGGCTTCCGCGCCGCCAGTCAAGTTCAAGGGCGGGCTGCGCTGCCAGTTCGCTGTGGATGTGTTAGCGTTGTTGCCTTGTATGCACTTTCAGTGGAAGTCACGAAACTTCAACATACTCCACATTCGTGTTTTGAGGAGTATAACTGGGAAATGGGAATGCCTGATATGCTAATATTTACGAAAGATAGAAAATCAATTTAATTTGAAAGAATATATTAGTGAAAGTAATGAACTTCTCTAATTATATATTCATAACGAAATGAATTCATTTTTCTTCAACCACTTCAGTAATTGCGCTGTATCAGGTCTCATTTGGCCCGTAATGTGATATTTAATACCTTTACGTAATATTTAGTACCATCCTGAGTACCTCAGATTTTATTTTACCTTTTTGATGAAATATTCTCGAGAACATCATTGCTCGTTCAGAAAATTCACTTATTGATGTAGCTCTGTGGATATAAATTGGATTATCCTTCTTCACAAAAAAAATTTACTTCTGTATTATATTATGAAGAGGAACTTAACTATTTTCAGAATTATGCATATAAGTTTATGTGGGAATGTTTGTCGTTTATAAGCATTTTTATTTGTAAACAAAAGTAATTTCGTAATTAAAAATTGCATTTGAAGTTAAGAAAATTTGGAGATTCTAAATAACAATGTTAAATAAATAAAGGTTGTATTTTACCCTCGTTAATCCACTTAGTTTATCCATAATGCATCATTATACTTCTAGTTTTATATAATGATAAAATAGCATAATTTAACACTTGTAATGTGACTACAGCTTTTACATCATGAATAGATAGTTAACATGAGTAAACTATGTACATCAATTAGATCATTCTTTAAATCACTAGGATATTCATCATTAGTTTAATATATCGGTGAAAGGACAATTTTAGTGGTCAGTATTATTCTTTTAGAAAAGATTCTGATTTTTTATGTGAATCCATTTCACATTAAAAGACTAAATTTTACTGTTGTTCTTTTAATATTGATAATAATCGTATCTTTGTGCTTTGGGATTTTTCTCTGCTTAGAAATATGGTTATACTTTTACTAAAATATGTACAGAAGATTTAAATACTTAAGAATTGGCCTTATGAGACACATCCTTCCTTTTAATGTTTATTCAGTAGGTCAATTTGGGGGTTTAAATGAAGATTAAGTACAACCTAAGTTTCTTTTATTTAATGATTAAAACTGTTTGTTTTTTTAATTTTGTCACTGCTGAACATGCACAATATGAATTGATGCTCTCTTCTATGATGAAACAAACTATGAATAATTGTTTTTATGTTAAGGATGTATGCTTCCATTTGTACAATATTGTATATTGTATTATTCTACTTCATTTAGCAGTTATAAATAATCTATGTTTTAACTAGTCATATTTTCATGTAGTATCCCACCCGGGCCATCCTGGCCCAGGTTTTTCTCCGGTTTTCCTTCGGGTAGAGGCAGATTTCTTATACAGGTTCTCTATGCTTTGTGTAGGGGCGTGTTTATTGTAACAATAAATCGTGAATTTAGTGTTATTTCAATTCCTATGATTTGTAAACACTATACTAAGAACAATCTATAGTTCGATAATAATTCGTACATGTAAAATAATTTTTTTGGTGTTATATTACAAACATGTAGATATTCTATTAGTATTATAATTCGTAGCTAACTTTTTATCTTATCAATTTTTGCTGGAATTTTTGAATCCGCCTCTGCTTTAGGGCCCTTGATTGGAATTGATGGGATGGTCCCTTGCTTGCTTCTGGAGAGAAAATTAGTTTATTGTCCTCCACGTGGTCATACGCAGTTTGAACTGGTTTTTTGACAATAAATTTATTTATTTATTATCAACACTATTGTCTTGAATGTAGAGAAGTGAATAGAAAAATGAAGAGGTGTCTTTAAAAGATGCCTTCCCATTGGCAGCAAAACGATTCTTTCATATTGTGTGAGATTGGGAATTATCAAAGTATGAATTAAGGAATTAATGGTTGACAATCTTTTTATGCTTCTAAAATAGAAGTATTCATGAAAGTTATGATTTATGTTTGTTTACTTCATTTAAAGTAATATTTTACCATATTGATGCACATATTCAGAGTTTGATGCATTTCATGCTGCTTTTGAAGTCGTCATTCCCTATGCAGTGTCTTTGCCAATAAGTAAATTAACCAGAAAAGACACTTTGTCTACGAGTATCGTGTTGTTTACTCTCCAAAAATTATCCGATATTTCAAAAAAATTTACTCTGTCCAATGAATATAATCTTACTTTATGAATTGTGTGGACGGCTCTCATACTTATTCACTTTTAAGGGCTCTAATGACGTTGACGAGCCATAAAGCCCCACAAAAAAATTCACTATTTTCTTGCCTATGGAAAGTGTTTATGGGACTCAGCCGTTTCTTACACTGTAAAATATTTTTCGATTATGGATCTCCCGAAAAAAAACTCGTTCAATTCATACGCTTTTACTTATTTAATACATTTCTGTTTCATTCCCGTTGCTTCTAGAAATCAGTCTATTCAATTATTCAACAATGTAGGATTCCTTATCGACTGGCACGAAAATAAACCATCGATTCGGTATTTGCGAGGTGGGAGGTGTTTTTTCGTACTTGTGCGCGCATTTCATTACTTACTAAGTTCCTCATGAAATTCGTTATCTTTCGCAAAATTTCGCAAAATATTTGGACCACTCCACTCATATGCATGAAATTTTTTGTAATGTTTGTAGCTAATATTTATAATATAATTTATCAAATTGTACGCCTATTTCTAAATAAAAGACACAATAACACGGGAACTACTGACACAATTGTGATAATTCCAAAATTCTACGAAAGTATGACGAAATATGCCTAACTTCTTCCATTAATATATTTACCCCATTTATTTCGTAAGCTGTTTTGTACTAACATTAATATGTGAAAAGTATTGTATTTCAATTCCAGTCATCGGTCATGTTTCTCCCCTGCATTGCGGATCGCGCGGGGATCTGTGTCCAGAAGTCTTGCAAATAATTATACTTCTGAGTTACTAGGTCACTTGTTTATCAGTAAAAGCAACTATTTCAATTTTATAGTACTACTAGTGAAATTAGGCCTTACTTGTACTCATTTATTGATTAACATGCTTTTTTGTGACTGTTGGATATTTTAGGATGACCGGTTTGTATGCCATAAAATTATCATTACTTTCCGGCATTGATGTTCCACTATTATAAATTATTTACTACGATTATTTTTATTATTGATTGTTGACAAAAATAGTTTACTATGAGAATACTTAAAAGGCCAAACAAAAATTATGAGAATATATTAAGAATTAAATTGTTTTTCACATGGTAATTATAATTTTGCGATAATTATTTAGATTTTCAAAAATATGCCTTGCGTTGTAAAATTACCTCCCTTTCTGTAACAAGATTTTTTATTAAGTATTCCTTGCTCCTAGTGATGTTTATCTAGGTAAGCGTAGAATGTGTCTTTTGGAAAACATCTTTTCGTGTAACTCTAGTTCATTTATTGACATTACCTTGACACGATAATATTCAAAATTATGTCTAGCTGTAATTTACTATACTCGTACAAATCAAGTAAATTTGAAATAAAAGGTGATGTCAAAATTTTTTGTCCTTTAACAGTGTTACTTACGAATGTCTTAACAAACTGTAACCTCAATTGTATGAACATTTATTCGTACACACAGCAAAATATTACTCAATTGTAGTAGCTAAAACGAATCTGTGAGTAGCCAGATCAATGGATTGGGAAAATATGAATCTAACGGTATGTGTAATTCATTCTTTTTTGTTGCTTTCAGCTACTCGGTGTTCCACGATTATTTGCTTTAATTGATTCTTAGTTCTCAAATAAATGTTTCTATTGAAACAACTAAAGTGACATTTTTCGAAAATTTAAGTATGACACATTACAGTGTACTTCACGAACGTAAGAGTTGTCAAACTATTCGTAATGTATGCTTCCCCGTGTTAAACGGATGTTCTTAAATTGTGGTGTCCATCTTAAAAGGGCTGGCTACTTCTCTTTGATATAAAAATGTATATGTTCTGCGGCTCCTCACGTGCAACTAGTTAGTAGAAATCGGTTCTTTTCTTGGGAGAGCAACTACGAGTATATATCGGTCTTCCTCAGTCTCTTGTAACGAGATATTGTCTCGTATTTTTCCCCTGGAGTGATTTGATCTTTTGTTTCTTGCACCTGATGCAGTTATTTGGTCTCAGAGAGCGTATTATGTTGTCGTATACAGGAATAATAAACGTTTCATGGAGTGACTGAAGAATAACTACAAGTCTTGTACACCGAGCTGGAAGTTTACAGGATTGCGGCACTCTTGACGTCCAACATGCAGAGATGTGTCGTAACGAGTGGTTTTTCATCTAAAGTTGGAAGAAAATGAAAGTATGGAGAAAAGTATTCTCTGCGTTAATACGGACAATTTCTTTTCTGGCTTCCATACCTTTGCGTGGCCTTAGACACATCTGCGGGTTCTTGATGCCACTGTTGACCAGGCTATGGAAACAGGACAGGGAGTAAGTGTCAGAAGTTTGAAGTAACTGGTATAGACGGGACTAGATAGCGCTACCTGTTATGTTTAAGATTGTGCACAATAGGTGGCAGCAGAGTCATATTGGGTTAGTTGTCACTCGACTCCTATTGGCTAGTTATTGTCGCTTGAAGTAAAGTCGAACCGTGGAGCTAACTGAAGTTCGAAATTGAATTATTTTGAACTGTGTAGTGCGTCACATGTGATTTGTTTGCTACGTAACATAAATCTGTTTGCGGCTTGCATTTTTGGTGTCTATGTCTTCTGTGTGGCAAACGAAAGCTGTGGTGTTGGTTCTATAAGTAATATCAGAATGTCCTATGGACAACACCTCTTGACTGTACAACTATTGGCGGCGCTCTGGACGTAAAATGCTATTGCATTCGAAAATGGGTTAGTAATAATACCTTTTAAGTATATCACTAATTTCACGTGTTAAGTAATTGATGTTTTATATGCGTGTAGACATTGATAGCTTTGCCAAATTCGCAGTTTGTTTTTGTATATTAATATATGTTACATTCTCTTTTAGGTTAAAAAAAGTGAATTATATTATCGGTCAGATTGTTCAGATTACTTTTTATTGAAGAGAGAGTTCTATGCATTTAGTGCGGAACAATATTTCTTTATAACTACCGTAAATATGGAGAGCGAAGAATACGGCTTATATTTTCGGAACCGTAATAATATTTGTAGTATTATGACATTAATCATTTTTTCGATCCCTTTTTGGACCATATGCTATACTTTGGCCCATTTTTCTCCCAAGGACTTCCACGGTAGGTCAAATTTCATCTTGTATTAATTTGTAATCCACTTATTTCAGTGATTATTGGGCCAGTCCAAGGACTGGTGAATTAATTCACCATGTTTGAAATGATTTTCACAATAATTATCTTTGTTAAATACACACAAATATATGTGCTGACTGATATTGTTTTCTTGTAATGTTTTCCGAGTGTGGTGGTGATCTGAAGTTGCTCATGCAAAATGCAAGCACAAGTAAAGAAAAGAAGCCTACTAGGCAAGAAAGAAGAAGAAACAACATTTTACAGGCTTATGGTCAACTTGGCCAGTGATCTCATTGATTTGCACCAATATCTTTTTGGGTAAATAAACATTATAACTTTAATAATACACCTAGACTGTATCAAAGTTTTAGGAGTGAACAGGGTTACTTAGGAGGAAGTTCATTTACTGAACTAAATTACAATTAAATTTAAATTTTAAAACAAAAGTTAAAGGAAGTAGTGGTTAAAATGTAAGATAATTATGTTTCTGTGTGAATCATTCATTTGTATTGATACCGTACTTGTGTCTGTTTGTTAAGAATAATTGGAGGAAAATGGATGTTCATAAAAAGTTCTCTTTTTAAATGCCATTAGTACCTGTGATAAGTTTAATTTTTGGTAAATGTTGATGTTAAATATTAAACTATCGACATGGATTGTGTTTGCATAAAAGTGAAGTATTTTTACAAACCTTAGTTCAAGTAGTAGTGAGTTAATTTTCCATTGAGCTACTTTTATACTTCAAAACATGGTACAAATAATGAAAGAAAAGACTTGGATTACATGAATTGTATTTATATGTAGATGTTTAATACTTGAACTGTGGTGATTGATCTTATCTTGGTAACTTGATAGATTCATTTTAATACATGAGCTGGATAAATCAAAGGTAATATTATTATTCTTTTGCAGTGTTAAGAGTTTTACTATAAAATGTAGTTAAAAATCAACATGGGTATTTTTAAATGAAATTCTTAATGTGAACACTTTCTCTCAAGTGAAAGCTGAACGTCTTGAATGAACAAGCCTTACTCATTTGTTAAATGGATTGATATTCAACCTGTATAAAGGAAAATCTTATGAGATGGTTTCTTGGTAGGTTATTGTTAATGGTTCATCTTTCTGATATATCTATTGCTTTTGGAGTGATGATATTGGATGATTTTCATTTTGTTACTACCTTCTCTAGACATCCTACCGTGAAAGACTTCTAGACTAATTTCAGGGAGACAGTACTGTCTGCTTTCTCATTTGATTCTTTAATATCAAGCACAAGGCAGAAAGGTCTTTTTAGTTTAGGTCTTATGTTTCAAATGAACAATCTTCATTACCTTTTTGTCAATTGCTTCAACATCATGCATACTTCATAAGATTTATTCTAAGTGTTTTGCCCTGTGTAAAAAGCAGAGGAATTTATACACCATAATAGCTTTATGTACCACTAAAGCAAACTATTGTTTCATTGATTGCTTTCTATGCAGCCAGTTGTGGTAGAACTTTTTTCACATTTTCCCACAAGTTTGGTAAAATTGAATCACATTTATGGAATTGCTATTTTTCTCTCTTGTGACTTTTGCTTTATCCAGCTCAATTATTCATTTTTAAATTATTGGTCCAGTGTTAGTGGATGTTCATAAATGAGTCGATTTTTTTTTCAAGTATTTTGTATATTTCTATTCACATAACAATTCTTGCATGTCATGTAATCTTAATTTTAAATTTATTATGAATAAACAGAATTTTAGCAATTATGTATATTTTGTGTATATTTCCTGTCAATAATGACCTGTTTTCATTGTCTGTGTAGTAAATATTTGAGTTATACGTTATGTCAATTGGTCAATGTTAACTTTTGCGGGGAAAAGAATTTAGTTAAATAAATGAAAGGTGGTAGCAATAGAACATGGGGTGGTGGAGGGGGAGTGGACCGGGAACCTCCGCGCGCCTAGCGGTCGCTTGTTGAACTGAGCAGTTGGGACAGTTGGTTGCAGGAGCGCTGAAACTCGTGACAAAGCGTTAACATGGGAGAGGAGGACCTGGATGTAGCCATCTGTGTTGTTGAGTGTCTTGATGAGCGGCTAAATTGATATCGATATAAAAGTCTGTGCACCTCGTTGGTGCATTCCACTCTAGTCCCTTGGATGCCCCGCGTACTACCTTTAATTCGACTGCTGCAGGGTTCCTGTGGACCTTAACCCTAAATTTGAAAATAGTTTTAGGGATCCCTAGGGGGTTCTGAAAGGGACCGTTTTTCATTTTTAAGCCCTATTTTGCTCTCAGCACAAAAATTTACAAGAGTGAAAACTGATTCATCAATGTTGTGGATTCATCAAAAATTTCGAAACGAATATGTAATATGCAGAAGAAATGTCATAATCCAGTGGGGAGAGCACACCTCGCATATATTTTAAATATTAAAACATTTGTAGTTGTCCTCTGATTCCTGTAAAAAATTAATGTCACGTGTTTGATTGAAATTTGGCTTTATCGATGGAACACCTTAGTAGATATTTACTTTTTTTAACTGAATTTTTGTTGTTAAACAATTATTTGCATACATTATTATTTATAAATTATATTCACCAGCACATATTGTTAAATTTTGATGATCTATTTCATTATTTCCATTGCATTATTAAAACGTTAAATTGTTGTGCATAACTTTTTGTGATGAACGAATTAAATTGCTAAAAGAATCCCCGGAACATCAAAATATTGTGACCTGAGCAGCCTTAGAATATTGGGTAATCTCAAAAAAACCATTAACGCTTTTAATTTTTGTGCAAGATAAAAGTGGAAGCTCTGTGCTCTGTTTAGTTTTATGAGTTTAGTCGTGTTAATAGCCAGTGCACGCAGCGAAAGAAAAGTAATGTGGGAGGAGCCTGAAGACCACGTGAAAGTCGAGGAGCCAATATCACCAATGCCGTCTCTTCCTCTCGCTGTAGACACGTGAGAGTTTTACTCGTGTCAGATTATTAGTGGGTTTACGTTCGGATGCTGCCGCCAACATCAGCTTATCGTAGAACCGGCAGAAATTGATATGGCAACTATAACGGGCAGAGGGTTTGACCTCCAACCTGTGACTGACACGTCCTGAAGTTAGCTTATCCAGCTTATAGCAACCTTTGTGTGGGTGCCACGGCATGTCGTCTGGAGTGGATAGAGCTATGTTAAGCCACCTCCCGTAACAGACCATATGACAACACGCTTTTGCTCCATTGGTTACATCTAATTACTTTTCTATCGCTGCGAAGACTGGAGAGAATTGATTTATGCGAATAAACGTCCCATCTCACTCTCGAAACAACAGTTGTTTGAATACGAGTCGTTTATTACTGGAACAACGAATTGCTTTGTCATTTGTGTATCACGTTGTAATAGAGTTATCGATCTACCATAATGTTACGTTGAAATAGTTATGTTAGTGTCGTGTTGGTTGTGAACGAGGCAACCGGTTTTCAGCCGGTCGATGAATACACAATTTCCTTTATCGATTTCTCTCTGTATTAACAAATCCTTTGCACCTCTCGGGCTCCTATTAACTGGTCAGAACCTATAAGTGTTGTAATTTATCTAAGTACATCTACAAGCTGTCGGTGCACAGCAAGAATTTTCTAAGAACATCGATATGATGGGAAGTTACGAGGCTCTGCGTATTGCGAATCCATCACGCAATGCTGTGATGACACCCATACTCTAGATTGTTTTCACTCGGATCTGGTTCTGTAACACGTCTGGATCTATAACAAAACATGTATTTATTAAATAACAGAAAGATATATTGGGGGATTGGTCAACAATAAAAGAAAAGGATTCTTTCTTTTACAACGCCAACGTTTCGGCAATTTATTTTGCCTTCATCAGGGCTACAATGAACATACACAATTTACGTGATTTATAGTACACTTTGAAACATCTTATTAACACAAATAATACATCAATGATTACTCCCTATCTAACTATGAGAACTGTTACAAACACCGAAAAAATCTTATTAACAAAACCACATACCTATATGCTATGGAACTACACCATCATCAATATCCACATTGGCGTTGTAAAAGAAAGAATCGTTTTTTTATTGTTGACCAATCCTCGAAGATATCATTCTGTTATTTAATATATTGGTCAAGATCAACATCAAGTATTTATTATTTACTTATTCCATTTTCATACACCCCGTTAATCGATTTCTTTTACTATTTATTTCGTTCATTTGCGCTGTAAACATTAACTATTTCAATCAATGGCATGTTATGAACTGGAAGGAACTGTAATTATGGTAGGATTACGGAACTTATTGGATTCTTCTTTATTATGCAAAGTTTGCAAAACCATGGTCTTATATAATTTGTTGTCTTTCTTAAATTCCACCTGTGTTTATACCATCCCGAAACATGTTTCTGTTCCCCATAAAAATTAACTCCATATCGGGAATGGTTAACATAATTCTCTGAATATTTTGTGTCTCAGTATTACGAAAGAGGTACAAGTCTCGTCGAGCTATGTCTGTTGACTATAGCAAAATGTCACTGGCCTTACCCGAGCCTGACAAATTTTCATTTAATAACAAATAAGGATGTTTTTCTGTACTTCTTAAATAGCACCCTCCGAAAATGTAATCTTTTAAATTGCACCCCTCTAGTTGTTTTTTTTGTGAATTATTTGTTTTCAATAAACTTGTCGCGCGAATTGTTAAGAAATACATACCTCGGCTAGTACGTGCCATCCAATCATAGTCCTATGAAAATTATTGATATGAACTTTTCGCGCTTCAAGTTTTTTGAAAAGAAAGTTCTAAAAAAATATGAAATCATTTTCGGCGTTCAAGATAGTACGTTTATTTTTATGAGGATCTACAAATGGGAAATATGTATCGAGGTACCAGCATTTGGTATTGCATTTGGAGTTCAGATGCCTGCATGTAACTGAACTCACCGATTCTCATTTGTATAACTACGTCTAATTTTTGCACCCGAAAAAATATGTGGTAAATTTAATATTCGAAAGGGGAAGGGAGTAATTTTAATAAAAATTGATTTTTACGCTAACTAATAAAGCACGTTTTTTGTGAAAACTATCTACGTACCTAATATCAACGTGACTGTCGAAGACGAAAGCTGAAAATGTCTCCGGGAACCTGTGAGAAACTTAAATTATCTCTCTCTCTCTAAACCTTTTTGATTTACAGAAGACAGTATTGTCGCTTTATTTTCAAGATACGGACATGAGAAATTTGAGAGAATTCACTTTTGTATTGAATTGGCTCACTTGAAAAGGGTTATCCGAAATTACGGTTATAAAAGGGAGAAACTGAAGTGTGGCTTTTCTAATTTTCGCTATTTCATGAACTAATCGAGTATCTCAGTTTTTCTATGCAAATATTGTTAATTTAAGTATTATAAAAAATTATTGATTTTTCGATATCATTATTAATGCATGTTAAGGAGTACATGTTTTTGTCGTTCGTGCTTACGGTTTTATATTCTATTTTCGCTACAGCTCACGAACTAATTGTGACATTTTTTTTGAGTGTGTGTGAATAAATTTACATTAAGTATCTACAAATCTATTGAGTGAAAATCATTAAGACCCATTTTAGTTTCTCATACCGACACCACACTGCACTTCCAAATAAACAAGGTTTCCTCCTTGGATATTTCGAGAACAGTTAATGGGAATTCATTCAAAATGAATAAATGATGATTAAATATACAGTAGAGTTCTAAGTAATAGGTTTTGTCATTTTTTGACGAATAGTATAAAATATAAAAATTATAAACTTATATATATGGATTGTAATTGTCATTTTAGATTCACATTAGTCCGGAAAAAATTATGCGAATATCAAGTTGGGAACTTGATATTGTAAGCTCCTTGTGTTTACAATTTAAAGAGGTATTTTGTTTGGGTTTCATACAATTCTTACACTCGCTGACAAACATGTGATCGATATTTAAATGCTACTCGAGCTATTTTTATCACTTAAAATGGAGTGTTATAAGTGTGACTCAAAACTTTCCTTGATTTCTTCACACATTTTTTTATTTATTTCTTTGTTCTGATCTCTAAAAACATGCATGGTCTGTGATAATTTTTGAATTGATGTTTTAATGAATAATGTTTAATTCTTTTTTGACGCATTTTAGTACTCTATCGCAATCCGGGTGTGTTTGGACTCCTACCTATGCTCTCCAAGTTGACCGAATTCTATCGAGGAACGAGATATTTGGCGCGGTTGGACTGTGTTATGCATTCCTACACCGAGTGCCAAAAATCATTTTGAGATAATACTTCAGCTTATTGCTAACTCATAGATCTACATGGCGTTACCCGGGATTTAAAAAGAAACTTAAAACAATCGTTATTAGACATTCAAATTTTAAAAAAAAATCAAAAAATACAATAATTATTTATTTCCGTTGTTGAACAAGCATACAAAATATTGAATTAACATTTTTTTAAATGTTACTGTGAATTGATATATTTTATATTACAGAGAGTATTAAAACATCTGTTTACAGGTCTGGTTTTTTAACTTATTTTGCCAGGTGTTGTGCGGTATTCTTGTATAATATTCTTAAATTTATATGTTCGTTTCCATATTTCTCTACTTTTTTGATATTGAATTTTTATTTTTCTAATTTCAAAAAGTAAATACCACGAAGAATACGTACTAAAATACACACAGTTACATATTGTACGCTAATATGTAATTACGAATTATTTTGTAATTTAGGTGGAAGGAAAATACACTTTACACAGAAGGCATGATAAACAAAGCGTTTTGTTAAGGTATCTGAATACTTATCTTTTCATTTCACTTTTAGGTTATGTACTTAAAGCAATGTTCTTCACAGTCTTTATATAGTTTTGTTTTTGGGTCACTTAGATTAAACATTCAGTGGATTGTTCGCCTCACGTAACGCAATTGAACTCGGGCAGACACGTTAGTGAGCTTCATAAACAAAAGTCATGCGAGTCAAGGTTGAGAATTACTGATTAGCAGCCAATTTTAATTGTTTTTCTACTCGTGTAATTCATCAATATTAACCATGCCTTGCATTTTATTTGCAATAACTCTTACGAAGAGTCCTTCGAATTTTCAAATAATTCCATCGATTAGTGTTTTCTATATCCATGCCACAAACAATCCATAGATTTCACTTTTATTAGTTTAGGTTAAAATTGTAGTACTTGGTGTTACAAATCTAAATCGGAAATGGTTGGCAATACATTTTTGCTAATATTTGTAAATAATAGTTCACGTAATTTCCGTCCAGAGTGCGTTTTCTTGATTTATATTAATGGGACTTCTGACATTTTAGAAATGATGCTTGGTCTAGCAATGCATAGAGGCTTTAGAGGAACTTAGTTCCGCTCCGGTACTCGGCGCGGGCGCTTCTCACTCGCTCTTGTACCCACGTGTACTTAGTATTAGTTCTTGTACCCATAAGCACGACTAGTACTTTGTATTAGCAAACGGAGAGTGCGAGTGAATAGCAAGACATTCTTTACTCCAAGTTACGATACTTTGTCTAAAATTATCCAATATGGCTGTCTTAAACAAATTGCCAACCTCTACGAAACAAATCCTTAAAAGTCACTCGCGTGCTGGCAGTGTTCCACAATGTCATTCTCATCAGCTGATAATGTGAGGTTAAAACGTCCCGCTACCTCTTGTTACAAAAAAATCAGGAAAAGCGAGGTCACAAAGAATATAAGTAATATCGAAATAAATATTAATCGTTGTCACAAAAGCGACTATATGCTGTAAAGAAATACTAGTTAATAACACAACAAACAAAGACACAAGGTAATACTCGCTTGATGCAGAAAGTATAAGAGCAAGTGAATTGAATTGGTGTCAGAGATTGGCAATAGATTCAATTTCGAATGTCTTGCCAACAGAACGTGAGGTACTCTTATCATTACTCTTATGGACGATGACGAAGTAAAAGCGTTGGCAAGTTCGAGTACAGGTTCTATACCAATATCAAGCAAGTTAGACTTATAACAAATGAATATATAAATAATTTATTAACTAGAGAGATGTTACAAACTGCGTATGCCCACGTTGAGAAAATTACTGCAACTAATAAACAGTGCGATTCCGTCCAGATTTTTTTTTTTTTTTTTTTTTNATCCCCATCATAACTTCACTTGTTTCTTGGCGCGTCACCGGGCTCTGGGAGCGTCGTGTGAGCAGACAAGTGAAGAGACAATCAAAATTGTCTGTTATATAGTTATGAATAAAAAATAATTTAATGTAAAATGACATTTGGTGACACGAATTTTTATTCAAATTTGTTTGTGTACTCTTACTACGACTAATTTGGCCTTCTACAAGCAATAAAGTGCATTAGAGGAAGAATAAATCTTGCTTGTGCCGAAAAAACAATTTTTTGAAATTTTATTTATATTTTATCTCTTAAACAGTACAATATATGACATAATTTTCAGAATCCCTTAAGAGGATTAGTCAGATGCCTGTGCTCGGGGACTTGTTAACAATAATTTACAATAACATACAGACTTGTTAACAATAAAATAACATACAAACTAGAAAAGTAACATAAAATAATATAGTTTACCTTCTGGAAAATGAACGTTGTCATATTTTATACATCATGATTTGACACTTTTGACCATTTCTTTTGTGTATTAATTCGTCAGTTTTAATTCATTTTTATTGTTTAAAGCTTTAAATCTGCTGGAGGTTAATAAATATTTTTTAGAAACAACGCTTTGGCGTCGCTCCATGTTGATTTCTGTTTACAAACTCCTTTCACTATCACCAACATGTAAACGGCAACTTTTCACTTGTGACCAAGTCTTCCTACTAGACAAGAACCAAGTTCGTGTATGCGAGCCATAACTCAGATCATTTGATGGTGCAGTCAGTTGTAAACAATGAACTGATAACTATATTATACTTATATTTAACGTCAAAAAATCCCTATTAATCGAAGTATCTTATAATTTTTGCTTAATAAAGAATAATGAATGAAAATAATACGCTTAAACGTAAATTTATCCATTGACTGCCGTGAGTACGATATACTGTAAGTTTTAGGAGACCAATAAATGGTTGAAGTCGCTCTGTTTATTTGGTGCGAACGCAACTTTTCGTAATACACAAATGTGTTATTAATATTCGCTGGAATTGACACAAAAGTTAATGACACTAATTTAAAAAAATGATCAGTCATATTAAAACCTAAATATTTGTTCAAATACGCTGGGAAACATTTTACTCGAATTATTGACTTGAGCAGCATACTAAGATGTATGTACTAATTTGTCTTGCTGTGATCCAAATTATGTCTATTCCGCAAATTGATACTTCAACATCGAAATAGATGATGTATTGCTAAGTTCATGATTCATAGTGAAAAATAACAGTTTCACTTTCTTTTCTGTTCTTGTATTACGGGGTTTCTATGACGTTTTCATAATCAAGGAACATTTTTTGTGTGACTATTTGCCGCGAACGTGACAGCGTCCAATGTACATGTGCCGTATACCTGAAATAATACCTGTAGATCATTTTCCTTTATTCTTTTGAAAAATACGTATTGATGAATTAATTATCTTATTGTCTTTAATCTGACTTACACACATTGAAGTAAATCTAAGTACAAAATTATTCAGATTTGAGTTACCACACTGTCAATTTTCCTGCTTACGTTTTCTTCTTCGAGGAGTAAGGGAGTTGGATATTCAATTCGGCACGTAACATACTTAAAATTCAAAGTTGGATAAATTTTTCAAAATAATTTGAAGTAAAAGTTTGAGACTATTTTGTTTTGCGCTGCAGTTGCAAATATTTGTTTGCCTCCGTTACGGAGTTCGAAAGCCTCCAAGCATCCAACGTCATTTGAAGAAACTCCAAGGGGTTGCGGACAGTAGACAGTGCTTCTAAACACGAATTTTTTTGCTAAATGGATATTTTCCTTCTTTTTTTTTTTCAATTTCCTGTTACATAGCTTTCTTACATCAGTGGTGGAGACAAACGGAGGTGGAATTAAAGTCACTACCACTTTAATACATGCAATCAACAAATAATCCGCATCTCTCGCTTGATTATAAGTAATTGTTATTTATTGCATTCGTCAAGATGAGAAAACCTATTCGAAGTCATCACACAAATATTATGAAGCGTCTAGAACACATTGAAAATAGTATGGCTGTGTAGGAGGCGCTTGAAGACTTAGTACAACAATTTTCAAATAAAGATATAATCAAAACATTTAATTGAAAATTGAGTATCATCGAGCTCATTGGGTATTACTCACTTTCCCATAATAGCTTCACCGCGTACTTAGTATAAAATCAATGGCAAGAAGAATTTCTGTATTTAGTGAGCTACCTAGAAACATGAATTGGTTTGATGGGGTATTTTGCGACGACAGAATCGCATATACATTTAAAAAATTATCCTAAGACCAAATTCAAAATTGGTATCCTAGGTGGATATTTTCAATCGATAGTATAGAGATAGTACTATTGTTGTCTTGAAAAAATTCGACTGCGAGATTATGACGGAAATATCCGTTTTGGGTGGACTTAATATCGGAAAAGTAGTTCCGTCCGTCTGTGCACAATGATTTAATTAGTCACTAGCATTCATATTTCGTATTTAGTTTAGTACGTTTGTTGTAGATGCACGTTCTGATTTTTTAAAACTTTAATATGAAGCAAACATCGTATGAAGATCAAAGAACGTTTTGAAAATTTTCTTGAGGCAGCAAAAATTTTCTGTACATAAATTGTAATTCGTTTATTTTACATCAGTAAAAAGACTGCATTTCGTTAGTAGTTTTGGTACAGACGTAGGAAAACAATGTCTCAACCATACTACCGTTTATTCCCTATTTGTGTCATTTAACTTTCACATACTAATAATTTCTTCTATCAATTTTGTTAGTGGATTTTATTTAAACGGGTATAATTAAAATGTTGGTAAATTTAATAATTATTTTCTTTCTTATGAATTTAGTTCTGCGTACTATAGAGACACGTTTTAAACGTATGAGAAAGTGTGCGCTATTATTTTGCACCACAAGTTTAGATTATATTAAGAAATATTCGCATTCGAGATGAAAAAGTTAAATTCGAAATTCTGTTCATCAATCGTTAAAATGAACCTCTTTATGAACAGTGCTGTAGCCACATTAGAACATGTTATAAAAATGAAAATTCGTCCTCGAGTTCAATGTTGCTTAGTAGGGATCTAATGACATTGATGGCGAACCCCAATTATACCCCAATAATAATAATAATAATATGATTTAGTACGTTAGTCATTTATTAATTTGTTACTGCTTCTCAAAAAAAAGAAGAAAAAAGTTATTTTGTTTATATACTGCATTATTTGAAACCAGTAGTTTGTGACAGTTTTTTATTTTTGTGTGAAACAAACATGCTAGTGTGTAGTGGACTCGATATTTTTTTGTAGTAATTTTAACTTTGGGCATGCTTTTCATGTGTCAGTTGTTATTAAATATATTTTTTATTGGAGCTTTAGGGCTCACCAAGGTCATTAGAACCTTAATATTAAATAGAAATACACTATAGAGTCAAGTAAAAATTAATATACTTGATTTATCGTTAAAAGATAGTTCTTTCTGATTCTTTTGGTCAAATATAATTGCCTAAAAATCTTGAGCGAATCTTTTTTGTACTTCGAAAAATTTTCCTTTTGCTTTAATGATGGAAAATATTTTCAAATGTTACGAAAAATATTTCGAAGCTGTTTGTCAAGAAAGTTTATGGGCATGAGTCGATCGCTGGAAAATTCGTTGTCGTCAGTGAATGTCTCATTGCTTTAGTTGGATGGTGGTCTGAAACTAATCTGTTGCTTGTGAAAACGGAAGTTGGTTGAATTGTGGGGAAATACATGAGGTGGACCGGTGTTTCCTTGAAATGGACAATCGGTTTTCAATCCAGTCTAGAGTTCTTGGTCTTCTTTTATATTGTCTATGTGGAATGACGGACAGTTAAATATGTATCATCCATATTTTGAGGATATTAATTCATGGAAGTCCTTGTGAATTATGTACTGTTCATTTTATTTAAGATACAAAATATTTGTCTAGCGTGCGTTTCGAATTAAGAAGAGTTAATTTGAGTTCCCGTTCAACGCGTTTGAGAAAACTCCACTACAATCCTCGCAGTCTACGAAATGTGATGAGGGAGGAGCCTAAAGTCCACGTAAAAGGCGAGGAGCCTCTTCCTCTCGCTGTAGACACGTTAGCTTTTTACTAGTGTTGCATCAGAATCTTATTGAGTTAATGTTCGGACGCTGTCGCCACATCAGTTGCTTCGTGCACAACCTGGTAATGAGGGTGAACTGGGGTCAACGCTGAAATAAAGTATTCGACTCGTATTCTTTGATATTGCTCGAAATGTTTGAAGTGAATACACTGTCATTACCTACTGTGAAGAGGTAATAAACATTACTAATGAAATACGCGAAACATGTTTATTTAAAGAAAAGTGCAGCCTCTATATCGTGAGCAAAACATTTTTCTAAGTGTTACGATATAAACTTTAAAGAGATGGATGAGCGTTTGTGGGAATTGACCTAATGTTAAACGTAAACTTTCGTATTTTATCTTAGCATCAACCTATACATCAAGTCATATATATAAAATTCTGTAATATGTCTCCAATTTTATTTTTTCTCACTTCCTCATTAGTATTCACTAATGTCGAAATGTTATCCATTAATGTTGGAGGTTTGATAGTATTGGTGTATAGGTTGTATACCCTCATTCCCTTATGTAATTCAAAAAAAAAATAGAAAACACCAATTTCCCATTTCACACCCTTAGGGGTGAATTTTTGTAAAATCCTTTCGTAGCGGACATTTTTGATAATTTTTGTGTGTCACGTTTTCTCTAAACCACCACATCTAGGAGCGTCGTGTACCTCATGTGATCTGAAGGGTACATGATGTCATTGAAAATACGTTTATTCATTTCAGAATACACAATGACAGTGGTCTCAAACCTAATATTTTTACGTCTCGCCCTTTCCGTCCCAGCTCTAAGAATACCGTGCTCGTATGTGACATCTCGAACATAACAGCATTGGTAGTTGAAACATCTCGTCAAACCTAAAACTATGTATGCGATGCATTTTTAATGTTTCAATATTAGTTTTCAATTATTTTTATCTGTAAAACCATTTCCATCCCCACCAAGGGGTGCTAGTGGTGTTTTTGTTTCATGAGGTTTGAATTCAGACTTACACGATTTCGGGATTTCACTGTTAACACGAAAATAAGGGACTCGTCACTGGTATGTCATGTTCTATATTTTTTTCATGGCTTCCCCTTTCCTAGGAATGCTGAAGCTTATACGGACTGATTGTGAACTTCGACGTCTTCGAGAATATCACTTTTAATTTCAGCGAATCCGAAAACTACACTCATCACTGATACCGGTCACTCTTTATTATTTTTACATTTCAATTCTTCTCACCCCCACACACAATATGTTTGTTCTATATAGAGGGTGATGTGCCAAAGGGGTGTCACTTCTTTTCCGCCGTCCCAAAAATGATTTATTCGACACTAAGATTTTTTTATTATTGTTTTTAATTATATTTACCTGTCGTTTCCCACCCCCTACCCCAGGGATGCTAAGGGTATATAATGTGAACCCATTGTTAACACACACACATGTATATATAACAATAGTTTATATAATAGTTGGCCGATTAAAATGAGACAAAACCGAAGCGTTTATCAAATTATAACTATTTACGTGTAAATTATTTTGTTTGTTCAAAATATTACTACGCTAGGCCGCCTCCCTCAGCAGACATATGATAACACGGCGCTTTCGCTCTACTGTTACATCTGATCACTTGTCTTTCCTTGCGAAGACTGTAGTTTCTTCTGTCCCACTGTTGCATTCCCCGTCTAGCATCAGTCGTTTTAGAACGAGTTTTATATCGAATTTTATTTCTTCTTAGCAAGGAAATGCTTAATTCAAGTACGTATTTCTTAAAGACTAGCTGAGTTCATGTGAGATCACGTGATAATAATTATTATAATAAATTAATTGTAAAAACAGCAGTACAAATTGTGTATGACCACGTGGAGGACAATAAACTAATTTACCCACATAAATTTTGTAGTACGTGTGCAACTTTATTCTTTCTCAAATTTCAATCGATATCCTGTGAGAATGTGATCCAATAATGTTGGAGTACTGGAATTTCCTTATTTTGACTCGTTTAATTGAGAAAATGTTTTCAGAAAGAAAAAAACCCATTTCCCATTTCACTCTTTAGAGGGTGAATTTTTGTAAAATCCTTTCTTAGCGGACATTTTCGATTATTTTTGTCATGCTCTTCCCAACCCTCGCCTTTTGTAAAACTATGGATCCGATGCAGTTTTCATTTTTCGTACTTCAAAATTAGTTTTCAATCATTTTTGTCTATACATTCATTTCCACCCACTCGCCAGGGGTGTCTTTCTCCCTTGAGGACTAAATTTAGACTTGCACGATATTGGGAATTGCTATCAACTCAGCATTGCCGAAAACTGAACTCGTCCTGATGTCTATCATCGATCATTTAAACATAGCATCCCCTTCCCTAGGAGTGCTTGGTTTTATGTGGGCTAATTGTGAACTTAGTCATTTTCGAGAATGTCACTACTAATTTCAGCAGTCACGAAAAGTATCTCAACACTAATATTGGTCACATTCGCTTAATTTTACATTTCACTCCTTCTCGCCCCCAACACAAAGTGTGTTTATTCCTTAAAGAGGGTTCCTGTTCTTGTGTGCTAGAGTGTCACTTCACTTTAGTGGTCGCAAAAATTATTTATTCATCACCAATATCTGTCGTTTGTTTTTTTTAAAATTAATTTTATCTGCCACTCTTTCCTGCATCGAATTCCGCAACATTATCAATGGTATTTGAACTACCTCTGCCGGATGTGTTCTTTCAAGGCTCCTTATACACATTACTCTTCAGGTAATCCCATTGGAAAAAGTCGCACGTTGAGCTCCGCTGACCGGAGAGGGCGTGCGTTATCACCCATTTCGAAAGATCACGTGTTTCGGAAATACACCCTTAACAATATACATGCTTACTCTAGCAGTGTGGAAGATTTACCCGACTTGTTGCAAAAAATATCTCCTCGTTTACTTCGAAGTATGAAAATTGTGGAAAAAGGGTGTTCTAACATGTCTGTGTATTCCTGTGAAGTCACTGTCATAGCATTGTCACGATTATCTTCGGAAAAAACTGGCTCTATGATCCCTGATGATATCATTGCACACGACATAGCAACTTTCGATGAGTGGAGAGATTGCTGATGCAGTTGTCTATAATTCACGTGACTCCAAAACCGAGAGTTTTGCTTCTTAACATATCCGGACAAGTGGAATTGGGCATCGTCACTCATTCATAAATTGGCTACTATTTCTTCGTCATCTTCAATTAAATTTAGCATTTTTGCACATATCCCAACTATTCTCTCATAACGTGGTTCTTGAAGAGCATCAACTAGATTTCGTTAGAATGATGGTGTATGTCGTCGTGTAAAAACTGTCCGATCGTTCTGTTCCAAATTCTTAGTTGGTGCTACGCCGGCGAGCGGAGCAACGCGGGTTTCTTTCAATCGCGCCCCACCCGTGGCTCAGGTGGTAGTGTTGTCGTTCGTCACCAAGTCATCCCGGGTTCGATTCCCGATGGGACCAGAAAATTTGTAGCTATTCACATTAATGTCCCAGTTCATATATCCGTGACTACTGAAAAACAAACCTTCCTCTATCGAGCTCCCCCTATTCTCAATAACTACCTATTACTAACTACTACTAACCCCTCCACGTGGGCCACGTTGGTAAACCCAGCTAACCGGCCCACCTACTAACGATGGCCTACCACCCAACTCCTAACTTCTATCGCTCCATGTAGGTAAGCTTAAATAGCACGCTACATTTCCCTTTTACAACTACGACAACTTTCAATCGCAACATCTACACGCTCCTTTTTTTCCGTAGAGTTCGTTTCCCAGCCTTCTTAGTTGTTGGCGATGTCTCCTTTAAGTTGTTAATCGACGTCTCAATCGCGCATCAGATGGCACCGGTCCATTCTGATGAACCTGAAACTGGGCGCGGAAAGAACGGCGTATAATAAAATACAAACTACCGTTCTGATATATTGCTTTGTTAGCATACGTTAACTCTCAATTGTTACTAAATGCTAATTTGTGAGGAAAATATCCAACTATCCCCATCACCTTCCATCGACGAAGCACGATTCCGGGGCTCTTCGAAACAGCTCTTTCCTCTACCCGATCCTGTATAAAATTACACCAACATAAATGTTTTTATGATATAAAAAATAAATGAAATAAAAATATGAGATGGTTTGGTGATGAGATTAATTTTCTCAAATCTTGCAGTGCACTTCAATCATATTCCTTCTTTTTTTGGATAACAAATGCAATTTTGTATCGATCATTGCTTGCAAAAATAGTGTGTGTACGTACATATATGTCCGAACATTATAATATCAATTTAAAGAAAAATTTAATATACCTTAGTACTATGTCAAACCTGCGATTGCGGAGCGGAGCGATTTCGTAGCGAAGCGGGCGTCAGCGGGCAGTAGTAGTGGGGGAGGAAGGAACGAGGTCACTAAAGGACGAAATCTGGCATGCTTTGCGCATCTCTTGTACAAAGCATCCATGCTTTTATTGTAAAAGTCAGAGCTATTAATAATGAAAATGTGTAAAGTAATATTTATTGTTTACTGCACACCACGTGATTCTTTTCGTATTTTAATAGTGAAATATATAACAACTTTCGACCTTTTTACGGACGATTAGGATATATATTGTTATTATTAAAATATGTTGATACGTTCATGTTTCTAGTTACAATTTGTTATCACCTAATGACGATTCAAACCACGAGCGTAACATTGTGTATTTTAATAATAACAATATATATCTTAATCGTCCGTAAAAATGCCAGAAGTTATTTATCATATGGACGTTAATAGTAGAATACTTACATAATTATTTAATTCAAATATAATTACATTTTAAAATGTACTCTTACACATAATTTATCAATAATTGATAGATAACTACCTTGCAAAATACTTAACATGATTGACTCTATTTTTTGTTCCAAAACAGTTAATTTTAATTAATAATATAAAATATTAATGTATGCTTTAAATAAGGCCAGCTGTAGGATATCTACATTCAAGGACAGCACCGTGAAAGAAATCTTCCAGTCGTCCGCGCTTCTCTCAATATATAAAACGAAGTCTCAATACTTTGCTTAAAATTATTCAGTATGGAAAAAGTCGCACGTTGTGTGCTCCGCTGACCGGAGAGGGTGACCTTTACACAAATTGCCAACCTCTACGAAACAAATTTTTGACTCACTCGCGTGCAGGTAACGCAATGTCATTCTCATCAGCTGATAATGTGACGTTAAAGCGTCCCGCTACGTCTTTCACTTACAAGGCAAACCGAAGTAACTCGGAAAAACCGTATTCAATAGAATGGACATCAAAATCGTGTATCGTGAATTTACTCTCAAGTTTTACGTATAACTTACCGAAAATTTAAATAAATATGAATTAATTACTAACAAATGTTTGGGAAAGAATGTAGGACAATTAATTTTTGATGGATTGAAGGTAGAATAAAATCTGAAGTTAAAGTAGCTCTGAACATTTATTACATAAACATGTGACATTTATTACATACAAATAGTACACAGTAGGACAATAAATTTATTTTACAAGCAGCCATTACAAACTGCGTATGACAATATGGATATTACTTTACTCTCCAGAAGCAAGGAAGGGGCCATTACATCAATTATGAAAAATATATCCTGGAACAAAAAAAAACTTTTTTTTAACTTTTCTGTGTATCTTGCACAATACTAAATAAAAATCATGAAAAATTAGTAATATCTAATTTCATTATTCTGATTCTCAATTCTGATGAAGAAGAAATTACCCGTATATTGAATCTGTGAACTCGCATTACAAACGAGCAGGAACTCAAACAGAAAAAGGCAACGACTCTACGAAGTTACTCGATCCACGCCCCCCCCCCCACCCACCCGAGTCGTAAATGGAGTTCCATCG
>NNCF01127991.1:301267-330983 GCA_002313205.1 Laupala kohalensis
CGTAAATGGAGTTCCATCGTACTTATGATTTAGAATAACGGAGGAAATAATTTTTAATTCACAATTTGAGACTCGTATCTGTCAAGAAAAATCCTGTGTTATTTATGAATTTAATCAGTGTAATGATACTTAAGGAAATTATTCTCTCACCTTTCTTCCAGTGCAGTGCAGTAATTTTTAGACTAAATCGTTATCGAGGCACCATTTCCTGCAAAAAAAATTCTTTTGCTTTGTACATGTTTAATCTTACAGATTTAACTGAAACATACCTTTTCTATTACAATGATCTTCATTAATTTATAAAACTGTAGTAAGCTTGACACCATGTTCCAAAAAGGACAAATAATGGTTTTTGAAATATTTATACAACCTCATATCACTTGCATAATAGAAATTTTTTTACGTACTTTCACTGTCCGTAATTTCGATGCTTTGGCAGTCTACATCAGTTGATCAATGAAGTTCTGCTGAGTTAATATAGACATGTTTCATATAAGAATTGTAGATGAACAATGAATTCCAATCATCACATACTTTATGCTTATTTATATAATGTGATATTTCTTTACCTTGTTAACTCAAACTCCTGATGGACCTGGAATGGGGAGAGGTTCTGCTAAGACTTCATCACACTCACCATCACTTGCTTCATCACAATCAGGTTCACTTTCATTGTCTCCATGATTAATAACAATTTCTACCCAATCTCGTGTACTCCTCACCTCATCATAGCATTTTTCTATTGCAGCCTCTGTATGTTTAACATAATTGGTCCATTTTTCTGCTGTTTCCTAAATATATTCATTAATATTTCAGAAACATTTTACAAGAAACACTTATTACAGGATTTTTGGTATTCTAATATCAAATTTCATGAAATATTCTAATTTATGTTAACCCGATATAGTGCCTCTTCCCACACCACTTCAAACCGCTCAAAACCTCGACCTTTCCTTAATACTACATTTTTATCATAAAACCTCTTTGCATCTGACCACACATGCTCAATCGCATTAAAGATGCAATGGTATGTGGGAGTTCTCAAAAACGTCATGACTCTCTTTCTTTAACATTTCATCAACTGTATACCTGTTGATTAAAATTTTTCATTTATGAACAAATTGCCAATCACAAATGCACACACCGGAGACTTGTCAAATAAACCAAGCACAGTTAATAACATTCAGACAATATCAATATTTGCAATAACTATACTTAACAGAATGCAATACTATTAATATGAAGAAAATATCTTTGTTACCTTAATGTAATAATATTCTTATTCTCTCTATGTACTTTACAAATGACCCTCAATTCACTAACATAAGCTTCTGGATCGAAATGAATGTGTTTCTTATGTAACCAATCCTGCCAAAAAGACAAAACGAAAGAGAGATATCATAACTTGTCTATGAAACCGTTAATGAAAAAAAGTAATGGAATATTATTATACATGTAATTCATTCTTCCTCCATCTGGATGTGGGAGTTGGATCTAACAATCTAGAGTGATACGGAGCGTTGTCCTTAACAATTAAACACGGTCCCATATTTCTAATAGCAGGAATAAATGCTTCCTTAACCCAATTTTCAAATTTCTCTCCATTCATTGCACCATGGTAGTCTTGGCCCGTCTTCAACATGGTATGAAAGATTAACCCCACATGTAAACAAAGAAGTTAGTACAATCTATATAGAAAATAAGAATAATGACAGATTATTACACATCCATACCTGGTACAAATCCGTTCACACTGCCAGCGTGTAAAATAACAATACGACCGTCTTCGTCAGGTCTACGAAGAATCCCTTTAGATGACGATCCAAGTGTGAGATTTTCCTATTACATAACATAATTATACACAATGTGAAGACACGCAAGAACAGTCATAATAATGACTAAATTCTATGACATGAAATAAGTCTGGGGAAAACACAATAGAAATTATTTGTAAACTTGTTTACATAAATAAGCTGTGACTGGTTAAAGAATATGAAGATATAATAGCAAAAATGTATGAAAAAAAACTAATGTCTCATTCAAAAATATAACTAATTTAGGAGACGCATTATTCTTATTCTTCAAGTACTCTCTCAACAAATATCAATTCTTCAAGTGCCTTGGAAATAATAACATCAGTTTCCCTGAGATGAGCATAACCATCGCCTTTTCCCCATTAAAAACCTAAATCCTTCAAAACTCTTTTAAGAGAACTTTCAGATCCACTAAAACCAATAGTGTCATCATTTCTGATTTCTCCATTCAATTTCTTTACACTTACATGGTGTCCTGCAAAATGTAATTTACAAATATATAAAAGGCCAAAAATAACATCAAGATTCGAAAAAAAAATTGATGCCATATTACAACAAATATTTTTGCTATTTTAAAATATAAGTTTTATTCGTCGTGTATATTATTTATGAAGAAAAAATAAGAATAAATATTTATTATTATTTATAAAACTTATAGCTTTAACACGCAATAAATAGTAATTTCGGGATTTAATTTCGAATACCTTGCCAACAGAGCGCGAGGTACCCGTATCATTACTCTTATGGCGAAGTAAATGCGTCGGCTACATTGAGTACATGTTCTATACCAACATCAAACCAGTTAGTCTGACAATAAATAAATATACAAATAATTTACGGTCAAGAGAGCTGTTAAAAACTGCGTATGGCCACATTGAGAACAATAAAGTAATTTACTTTAACTAGTACACAACGAATGAACACAGTGCATTTCCGTTAAGGAATTTGTTTTCTAAAGTTGAATTTCACGAAGCAATGTTAGCTGACTTTTACTATACCTACTTATTAACACTTGTGACCTCAGCAGGCGACAAGGTCGCACAGGAAGCAGCGGAGATCTCCGCGCCGCGCTCGCAAGTTTGACTTTGTCGATTTAATAACACGTGGTCTCCCTTTGTCGATTTAATAACACGTGGTCTCCCCAGCGGCCTGCAGAAAACAGCGGAGATCTCCGCTGCACGCAGCGGGTGAAAAATTGCACCGCTCCGTGGCAGCAGGTTTGACTTTGCCCGTAAGATAACAGATCGACGGAAGAAAACTCTCCGTTCCGCTACGAAATCCCAGGTTTGACAGGCACTTAGGTGGCAGTTGATCGCGCCTGACGCATAGCGTCCGAGACATGTCGCGGTGGATGGCGGTGATTTTTCAGAAACACCCTCAGACACCACAATTTAAAGAAAGTTTTTTATCTTCTTTATTTGCAATAAGCGATTAATTCATTTAGTTTTATGAGTTCTTTTTTCTCTCCCAATCTACTTTAGTTGAAATATTTTAAGTTAGTCAAATCATGGTGAAGTATGTTTTATTTACTGTTTACAAAATATTATGAATTATTATGACGGGAACATACGATTTTGTTTCTATGAGTTTAAAAAGATAATTCTAATCCAATTTCTCGCTTGAAGCACACAAGACCATTTAAAAGTATGGCAATCGAGCGCAACGGTTTCGTGATTCCTGTGTCGTACTTCGGAAAAAGTTAAATTATCATTTTGAAATGTGCGATGCTATAGTTAAGGGGTTTGAAAAATACTACGGAAATTCTCTTAAAAAGTAAACTGAACTTCTGACATTCGTGAGTATAAAATCAGTCCATTTTTTTTAGTATTTTCTCCATGAGGTGTTATATATTTCACCATCGATAATTATTACAATTATTCATTTAAACGGTCAGTGTTCTACATTTTTAAAGTTGAAATCAAAATAAATACATGTAATTCTATTATCTATCCTAATTTATGTCGGAACAATATTATCGTGTATATGTATCAACAGCAGCTCGTCTGAAATTTAAATTTACTAACCTCGAAGTTTTTCTAAGACAGCTGATTCATTATTTAGAGTGAAGCTTATTTCATGGAATGGTGCAAACTTCTCGAAAGTACCTAACTTTTCGTTACCACTTGAAATGACTCATACATATAAGAAGGTAGACGATGTGTCAACATTCCATCTAAACACTCATCTCTCGTCAGTACCTCACTATACGTTTATTTTATGTATATTGTTTCAGAACATTTAAACGGTTTTTTTAAATTATAGTAACCAAATATCGCATGCGTATGCTTTTCCTGTATCGTGGTTGTTCGTAATCATTCTTTTCTGTTTCCAGTGTAAAATGAGTCGATAAATACGAATAATAACTTAGACGAATACAATTTCGCCCCAGTTTTGTCCTAGCGGCATTCTCTTTTTCTGTTTCACATTCTACAAACTGAGCACTAGAATGTTCACCTACTCTTCTGTCACTTCTACCTATCGGTAATCAAGAAATTGTTGAGATAACTAAATACAATTTTAGATTAACATCCAAAATCGTTTGTTGATACGATGACCGAGAAATACATTGCCTTACTCCTACCATGTTGGTTTTGTGAGTGTAAATGACACATAATGAGTGAAACCTGTTGTTTCGCAGGTGAAGATGATGGCCGAGGGTGCGGCCTCCGCGCCGCCCCCGCCGCCGCTTCACATCAAAGAAGAGCCGTCGCTGGAGGCGGCGCGCCCTGGCTACAGTCCGGTCTGCAGTCCTGCGTGCAGCCCCGCCGCCGCGCTCTACTCACCTTCCACCACCGTCCTGCAGAACGAGGTGAGAACTTACTTCACTCTAGAGACCTTATTCGAAAGAGAAGCGACAGTCGTGTTCACTACTTGAGAGCATATAATTACTCGTAACACCTTTAATTAGTACGCACAAACTCTCTTTGGCGTCAGCTGTCATTTGATTCTCGCCTCTTATTGGTGGAGTACGGAGAAAGGCAGGGAGACACGATACAATCTTGTGACCAACTACATCTGCTTGAAACTACTATGAAAAACTACGCGTTGTATTTTCCGGAAATACGAGAAATTCCGTATTATATTTCCTCCTTGACGGTTCTCTCTTGATTGAGGTCTCTACTTCACTCTTGTATATCGAAAGTTTACGAGTTTATCAGGAATTCTGAAGTCACTAATTCGCAAGCTGAGGGGAATCGAGCCCCCCCCCCTTTAATGAGTTTTTTTATTTATCTTGCCTATAAAACGTTTGACATGAGCACAAATTAAAATATTTGTTTTATTCTATAAAAAGGTCTCCAAATTCGAACCAAGCTCTTATTACTTCGTAATTTTCTCCTTATTCATTTATGACTGTGGTTAAGTGTTCCGCTGAATTCTTAACTCTCCGCCTTCTCATGTTAGTTAATAAGAGAGATACGTTGAATGCAATGGTGACTGTTGATCTCCACAAGAAATTTCTTGCAAAACTGATGTGCAATCAACATTGCAAGTGGAAATCTTTGATCTACAAAAGGAATATTTTAAGTTGTAAACAAAGTAGCACCAGTAACTAAATTCCACCAAGTAGTACGTGTTTACGCTGACCCAAGTAAATGGGAAGAAGTTAGGGAAATCTGCACTTCGAGTTTTGATCCCAGACTTGTTAACGCAAACTGTTATGAAAATCTATTAATTTAGCAATTTGTTTGGTGCTATTATTTGAGTAACATTTCAAACAATTTCAACAACTTTTTGTTTTAAATCCAATTTCAAAACGTTTAAATTCACTTGACTTGTAAAATTGACTCGAATTGATGAATTGTAATTGAAAACTACCATGAAAAGAAATTGAAACTTCCACCATGTCCTAGACTACAACATCTGTCGCATCTATAAATGAAAGCATCTCTTTAAGATATTTTTTCCCTCCAAACATTGATTTATTGTCCTCCACACACGGCTCATAGAATCTCACAACTATTTAGCTCAGAGGCATTGTTATTAGTTGTGTATTGTTTATCGAGGTGGTAAAAGTTTCTTTCAAAGAGTGCGTTGTTACTTTATTGAGTTGTTAATACGTTTTTTCTTCTTTCATTATTGATGCGTCATCTAGACGTTGGGTCATTCTGTCAGCTCAATCACACTATGTCACCAAATGACATCAGATTTTCATGAAACTTTGCGTCTTCTTATCATTTATGGATTTAAGTAAACATACAAAATTACTTTTGATCTCAATCGATTTACATTTATTTCCGATTTACGAGCTGTTGAAAGAATTCGAAATAACGTGATTTTTCGCCAATTTGACGGACACTAAACGTGTTTCTTCTAAAATAAATTATGGCCAGGAAAAAATCTTCCAGTATTAATTAAAAAGATTTCCAAAAGAAGTGCACGGTTTCTCTGAGGAATGAATGTTCTCAGGAATTTTCTCATTTCAATCAAATCACTTGAATGATTTTTTAAAAATTATTTTCTTAAAATTTATATTTCAGTAAAATTGTATAATATTTGAACCAATATTTAAACATGTTCACCAATTTCAATCATAAAATAAGAGTTCGTGTGTTTTAATGACTTTAATTACTCACTACATTATAAATCGGTTGCTTTTAATACACGATTAGTAACATTGAGGATATATAATAATTTTAATCAGAACGGACCATGATTAATTAAACAGTTCATGCTATTTCAATTTATTAACAGAAAAGTACTTAGTTAATTTTGCTTTTCTTCTTTAGTTATTATTATAAGATCTAGACAACACGCTAGTATTTTATTTCAAGGAGACAATACTACAGTCCTCGCAGCGAAAGAGAAGTAATGAAATGTAACCAATGGATCCCTTTTTAGCAAAGAGTGATTGACTCTCTAGGACGATGAATATTATGCGTATTGCGCGTATTGTAACCGTGAAAAAGTTTCGTATGAAACCAGGGTGGCACTTCAGTAATTCGGTCTTTACAAACGACCGTTTGATAAATATAAATTCAAGGAAATGTTAAAATATTTAATTCCTTAAATAAAGTTTTACAAGAGTTTCGGGGATGAGATTCTATTGACGATTCCTCATCTCTTGCTACACGATCTCATCTTGGGTAAAATGATGTACGGTGCCATCTTCAGGCTCTTAGCCAAGAAAGGTGTGGGTAATTGGTTTAGCCGATAAAATGGAAGTCATTGCAGCTATGACGGTGGCGATGATGAAATATATAGCGAAAGAGGAAGTTGTAGTGTTCCACAGATTCTGTCAAGTTGACCTAACACTCCCAGGACAGGGTCGTTGTGTTTTTTGGGTGATTGTGTGTGTATAGACAAGATGCTTGAAAACCTAATGCTACGTAGTACTAGGTTTTTCTATCTCGCGCTACGTTGTTACGATTCTATTTCGCTTCCACCACCCAAACTACTTTGAGGAAAACTCTTGAGTTTAAGAATAAATTATCTTTACTCAAAATAAAACAAAATAACAAAATTACAAAACATAACAATTGTACGGACATTAATTAAGTGTTAACTTCCACTCTCTCCAACTACAGTCTCAAAGTGTACTCGGAAGACACTTCCGTGGTCACATGACGTGCCTCCGCCTTCACTTAGAATACCTCAACCGTCAGAATTATTATTATATAGTTTTAGAATGTTCTACTCTATTCATTTTGTATTAAGAAAATACAATATTATAACTAAAAAAAATTTCCTCTTTAGGTATTTACTGGATCTGACCGTAATCGCGCTCCTCCTGATAGTCCTACCTCCTGAAATTATCATAAGGACATTTGGGTGACAAGTGTTCTCGAGGTAACTCCACCTGACACCATTGTCGTGAGGCGGGACGGGAAATAGCTTAGCAACCCCACACTGACGCCATTGTCTTAAAGAAGGATGGGGGTGACGTGGTTTTCCTTCTTAGGGCACCCTACTGGGGCTCCATCTGCCTAGGCGAGAGGGAGGACATTCTATCCCCGTTTCCTCGCTAAGAAGGGCATTCAATCTAGGAGTTATCCCTACTTCTTATAGGTCTAGCGAAGGATGAGATGAATCAAAGTAATAGGGATAGTCCAGTTATGGCAACAGCAGTTTATTGTAACTTCTACGACCACTTACGAGTACATAGTGACTCCAGAGCGACGCCCGCAGTTCCTACTTGAGCTGTACCCCGCACTAGCGTCTCGATCAGGGTCTCCATCCTGACGGAGTACCAACGTGTAATAATGAGTACCGTGACAACAGACGGATGTGCTGAAAGTCCAAGGTTAGGAGACAATTAGTCAGGACCGCGAGGTCTAGCCGAACTATCCGATGTGTAGAGATGCGTCCGGGACCCGTGGTTCATAGCCGAACACGGAGGGAAGGAGTGTACTCAGGACCGTGACGTCAAATGCCAAGTACCATTAGAAGGAATTGTTGTCAGGACCGCGAGGTCAAAGCCAAGTACAGGTTGGGAGGACTAACGGACACATGCGTCTATCGCGCGAGTGACGACCGTTCTACCCCCAATGCTCTGAGTGGCGGCTTTATACAACGCTATAATACTGAGTTGCTAGTTTGGGGGTGGTGCGTCCCTTGCTTGGCGACGCGGGAGCTGCCATCTGCATCTACGCGACAATACAGTTCCTTCGGCGGTCATACGTCACCCGGGGCGGAGCTGTGCCCCCGGTATAGAGAGGGACATGACGGGGGGCATTGGGTTTCTCAGACATTTTTGGAGTGTCCAAATATCGTCTGAGCCCGAGGTACCGGACTTTTCAAGATGATCCTCCCAACTTTTAGTGGGGTGGATTTTTAATTTGTCCGAAAGAGTACGAGCGGCGTTATTGAAATGACAGCGGTCGAGAGGGTCGCGAGTGCGGCAGTATATGAGGAGACGACGTCTTTCGCGAATGAGGAGAATTTCCTCGGGGAGTTTATCGATCGCCGGGGGGTAGAGGTGTACGTGGTGGAGTTTCTATAGTGACGAGACTGGTTTTGTGGTTGATTGCAGCGTCGACGTCGTCCTTTGTACTAAAAGGTAGCGACAGGTCCATTTTGCGGGAGAGGTGGGAGCCAAATTGTTTTCAATTTGTATTGGAGATGGGTCGAATGTCATTTGAAAGGGAGTTGCACCCACGTAGAGTGGGGAGAAGACGGGGAGGTGGTTAGATTTTAGTTCGAAGAGTAGCCGGGGAAGGGGTAGGAGGAGAAGGGTGGAGCCCGATATTTAATATATCGCAGAGGTGAGTGAGTCCGGTGGTTTGTGCGAGGGCAACGGTGGGGGTGGAGCTGAGGACGTTGAGAAGCAATTCCCCGGCGTCGTATGTCATTCATACGACAGCGCCAGTTTCGATTCTTTGCGTTAAAGTCGCCTGTGATAATTACTGCAGGGCCTAATTGAGAAAGAAAGGTCCGCGTGAAGAAGGTCATTGGACGGTTTTTTATGCAGCGAAACGAAAATAAAGGGATCCGATGTGGTACCTATTTCGACAGCGCTTGCTTCGATGCCAGCGAGCGCGGGGGCGGGCAGGCGCTTCTGGGAGGTGTGATGACGTACCGCGATCGCGGATACCCCGCCTAAGGTAAATGTGATATCCGGGATAGAGAAACGATTTTCTGAATCGAGGTGGGTTTCTTGGATGAGGAGTATTGAAATTGAATACTCCACGAGGAATTGCTTGAGTCAAGCGGCCAGAGCATACTTTTTTGGAGTGTCCGAAGCATATCCCGCTCATCCTCCAGGTTGTCCAAGAAAATTGCTCCGACAACCGGACGACGGCCGCGAGGAGTACGAGAAGAAGCGGAGGCGGAGTTGGTGGCGACACGTTCGCAGCGACGGGGGCGTCGGTAGGCTGAGCACCGGAGTTGGTAGGGAGCGAGTCCAGAAGGGTCCGCATTAAGAGTCGTTTCCTCCGCTATCGTCTCCATTGGTTCGACGGGGGGGGGAAACGATTGGCCGTGGCCAACGACACAGAGGTGGAGGGGGGGGCGGATGAACGGCGTGACCGAAAAAAGCGTTTGGGAGCGACGAAACCGGCGTCACCAACTGTGTCCTCTCCAGCGATGGTGGCAGCGGTTCAGCCAGTGTCGCTGGTACGTTCGCTGGAGTCCCTAACAGTAATTTCTTTCTTTTTCCCGAAGGCGCGAGAAACACGGGCGAGTTGTATAAGCTCTTTAGGCGCGAGCCACGGGCTTAGGGGAGAAACGTTTGATTTTTTCTAAATGTTTTAATTTATCGGTCGCGTTGAGGAGAAGAAGAACGTGACGTGAAGGGTGTTTTTTTTGGACCTAAGGCTAAGAAATGATAGATCTGAGACAGTAACGGGTGCAGAAGACACAGAGGTTACATGAGATGGGTGAGGCGATAAGGGAACTAGAAGGTTAGACGCCTGGTGGACGGAATCGTCTCCACAATCGGAAATCTAAACCGACGCTAGATCCATAGGCGATACTTAGCAGTAACTGGAACAAGAAGATAGCGGCACCCGAGGCGGCACCCGGCGGNGCGAAGCACACAGCAGCGGCGGCGGCGGCGGCGGCGGCGTAGAGTCCGGAGCGCTTCTCAGTAGAAGCTAACGGCTATCAAAAAATGCTCTTGAGAGCGGGCAGTCACGATGTGAGCTCCTCCTTGTCCCGACGAGAAGTGCATTGTTTTTAGAAAAGTATCCCTCTCGCCCCAAGGCCATGTACGCAGATGGAACGTCGGCCCTTGTCCTGTCGTGCGCACTGTAGTCTTGGTTCCGGGTATATACCACATCGTGTGTCGAAGATACGGCTGAGAAAATAACCTTCCGAAACCGAATGCGGTTGGGTTGCTTTGAATTGTGAACCGAAATGACGTCGTTTCAATAAACTGATCGGTCTGACGAACGATTTTCGAATTTACTGACTTCATAACCTGAACCGAGCAAGGACGAAAATTGGAGATCGTTTATTTGCCCATCCCTACTCAAAGAGTCGGAGTGTTGACGGCCATTCTATAGTCTTTTGCGAGTCAATCGAGTATATTTGTTAGACTGTAAATCGTTATCCTAGATGCAATGAAAAATTGTAAACCTGAGTAAATGAAGTGATGGCCTGAATAAAAAGAGGGCAGGGGACTAAACAGAACTAAATAAATAAATAACTGAAGTAATTCTTGTAAAACCAAATTTATGTTAAAATATTTTTTATTGATTATAAGGTGATGAGAATTATTTTTCTATATTTGTAAAATGAAAATCATTACTCTTAAAATATTACTTGGTCTGATTTTTTTTACATTTTTATATTTATGAACCTGCGCAGTACACATCTGGAGCTAAGTTGTTGTAGTGTCATGCAAAGCATTCACTGAAACTTTTCCCACCACGTTTGCCTACAAGTAAAGCCTATAAGAATTCTTAACCTACTTTCAGAATTTTTCCGGTCAAGTTTTTATATATTTTCAATCAAAGTTAAAATTTAGCTATTTTTGTACGAAAACACTGATAAAGGTGATTGAGTAGAAAAATTGATCAGATAAGAGTTAGAATGAAAGTAAAGATCAAAAGTTAGAAGAAAAGGGAGATATTAAAAGGAAAGAAGATTATATATGTAAAACTAGGTGCGAGGGTTATAATATATTCAGAAAATAATAAGTTTGTTTAAATTTCATATTCTCATACGTTAAAACACCTTAATTTTAACCTCACTCAGTTGCTTCTCGAGGTGGACTGTTATTAAAATTGAGAAGATAGACTACTTCAAGACTTAAAAATATATACTGTCAACCTTATTATAATTAACTGGCTGTGCATGATTGGTTTTCTCAGTGTAATATGCATTTCAAAATTATTCTTACAAAGCGTTGAATCACACTGATTAGTCTTATTAACAGTCAGCGTTGTAAGAAAATATGAATAGAGTGTTATATCATAACAGCAACTGTGATATTTCATGAGCTTCTAATGGTTTTCTTTTTACAAATATTGAAAATAAATCTCATTACCTGATACCAAAAGAAGTATTTTTTTTTCTTTTTAGTGCAACTAGGCTGTCATAAAGACCACTGTTAAAGTATTTCAAACTTTTTTATTCTTCAACCCAAAAAATCCAGGTAGCCATGATAAAAATGATTCTATATCGATCAGTGCGAAACTAAAATAACTGATAAAATGAACTGAATTTTTAAAAAAATCTAAAATATGTCCATTTTACGATTTTTTTTCTTTTTTTAATGGGAAATTATTTTCAGAAATTCCTTATGCTTGATCTAGTTTATATATTGAGTACGTTGCGTTAGGGGTGAGCAAATAACCGACCGAAACCGACTGCAAATTTTCGAGTTTATTTGGTTAATGTATTTTTTAATTATGATAAACATATATCAGAAATGATATTTATAAAATATACACACGGGAGTTTGAATTTACGCCCAGACACTGAAAAACTATCGGGTATATACAATAAAATATTATAACATGTGTAATTTCTACTTTTCTGTAAACATATTTTGTGTTTATTTTTATGTTTAATATTATGTTCAATTGTTCTGCCGTTATATTTCTTGTTACAATTTGTTATTATTCGATCACCTGAAGGCGATTTAAAACGAAGTCGAAATGACCTCGATGTCGGCGAGCCGTAAAGCTTTTTTCACTAAATATTTATTATTAGTCCATAAATGGTCATTAGTCTTTCATTATTTATTTTATTATATTATATAATGGACGTTAATTGTAGTAGAATTTTTGAAAGAATTTTAACAAAGAGAAAACTATTTTCTTTTTCTTCCATTGGTAAATCCCATTGTTTTGGAAAACTGTAATATTCTGTGAAAGCCATTAGTTGCAAATGTAGTGGCCGTTGTTAAATCTGTTGAAGAAATCTCTAGAATGCGTTAAATATAAATATATTTAATTTGATTGGTAATTAAAACTTCGAGTTTATTGCTAAAAATTGAGTGAGCATTCCCCAAGGAGCGATCGAACTCATTCTTAGGTGTTCGGAGCCCATACGTTCAGGCGTGTAAGTTAAATCAGCAAAATACTTCAAGATATTTGGGTCCTTATTTACATTGTGGCCCGTCGTGTTAGTGTGGGATCAATCCTTCTCTGAGAAAATTTATTCATTTTCAGAACAAAGTACAATTATCTTATTTGTCTCTATGCGTTATCATAATGTTTTCGAATGACTTTTAATTGTAGTGTTCGCCTCTGCCTTCTCTACTTCTGAAGGAATGGAAGATATAGAACGATAAATAATGTGTTTCGTAATATTAAGGTCAAGGACAGGCACTATTACTATCGAGTCCTCGCAACTTTATTGCAACCATCCTTGGCTCTTCGATGTCGCGGTTTGACATGATTTTCAAACAAGACTACGATAGATGAAGTATGTATCTGATCTTTTGCAGATGGACTACTGCGAGGTGACGGGAGGCGACCAACCGCAGGGAGTACCTTCGCGTGGGGCGCCGCCCATCTGTTCGCCCGCCAGCCCCGAGCGCCAATTCTGCTCCTCCACGACGCAACCTCTCGGTCACATAGAGGTAAGTCCTTTCATCGCATGCAGATGCTAGGGAGATAGGGATAGGAGGACGGCGTGCCATAAGAAAAATATTATTGCAGTTATTACAACGCCCTTCGATACACAGGAGGGTTGTGCTAAATTTGGCAGAGTGGATGCTCTCGTATCTGAGCACTTTGTTATAAAATAGCCAACCCTCCTTACCAGTAGAGACGGTCCAGGAGTACCTGTAATTTAAATATAAAATGTTAAGTGAAGGTTTATGAACTGTAATTTTGTTAGATTTTATCGTTTAGATAAACATTATTGTTCATTATAGTATATTTCCTTGTCGACTATCATGCGAAGGAGCGCTGCATCGTTCCCTCACGCTCCCGCTCTACTTCACCTCTGCTAAAACCCGATATAAGAGATGGAGATCCCTCAACATACAGTTTGTGGTTTTTGTAATTGTGATTTGCTTACTGTCAAAGACACGATATAGAATATGATAAATGAATCTAGTAGTTATAGACCAAGAGCCAACGACAAAAATAGTCACCTGTTTTGCTCACGTTTATAATATTATCAGTGGATGGTAGTATCAGAAAATCCAAGTCTGTCTACTGGTTCGTGTGACTTAATTTATATAATTAAAAAAAGGAGGAAAGTCACCCCATTTGCTCATGATTCATACTTCGTATTCTAGTCAAGCATAGTCGACCAATGATGGGAAAAATAATGGACGTGACATAAACGTTGGCAGACGTCATTGAAAGGGACCAAAATCGGACACAGGTCAAGTCATTTGCTCACACTTGATTCAAATATTATTTGTTTTGGAATACTTCAGAGTCTAAATTCAAAAAGGCAGACCAAATTTCATTGACGAACTCCTTGGCAGACGCGCTCGAAATTTTGAAAATTGGTAATTACTGAGTAACGTCACCTCATTTGCTCACAGTTCATAGAAAGTGCCTATAAATAATAAATTAAGGCTCCGTAAAGGGGAGTGAGTGCAGGCGCCATTTTATTGCACACTTGACAGATGTTGACATCTTTGCCCATAGAAAAACATGTAAAAACTTTGTTTGTTTTTACTGTCCATGTTTAATTACAACTTTAAATTGCAACTTTTATCTGACTTAAAATATTTATTCAAACATAGAAGAATAAATGCCATCCAACATAGTGATACACAATTTACTTTTTGAAGAGAAAAATGCATTCAAAAAAATTGTGAGTTGAGATTATGTTATAGCATTGTCTTAAATAAATGTTTACTAAAATTGATTTGAATGCCATTAAAATTTATATCGAAAGATAGAATCCTAACTTATTGCTGATAATGTTTTGAAGAAGTCAAATATAACACATTTCATAAAAATATTAGAAAGAGGATATGACCAGCAAGTGCTTTATTATATACTGTCCAACGAAGGAATTATTAAACAAAAGAGATGTGTGTGTTTTTCTAATTACTTAACTATGTTAAGATCTTCAAATCTTAAGATATAATCTCAAAATGAAGATACCCTCAAATCTAGCATCTTAAAATAAAATACATAATTATTTTAACTTAATAGAATCGCCTTTCAAGTATTGAAATGATGTATAATTATATCATTGGCTTAGTTAAATCACATGTTTTATTTCCAAATCAATTACTATTAAATGCCAAATTTTTTCTTAAAAACCGTGTTTTCACACATTGTCACCATATACTGAACTCTTCAACTCGCCAACAAAGTGACACTAGCGCTCACCTATTTCTATAGAGCTCTAAATAAATATTGCTACATGTAGACAGTTCAGAGCCTGCATAAAGAGTGATTGTAATCCTGTTCAGTTGGTAGTCCTGAACAAATATGAAGGAGTCACAAGAAATTAAATATTAAGTTTTTCATCAAAAACATACAAAATTAAAACCCCTAATGACTGTTATTCTATCCACTGTGTTCAATCCACTGTTATTCTATCAAATTAAGTTTATAATATCTAATGATTTAATCCGATTTGTCCTGAAAGACTTACTCATTCACACACATTCATTAACGCAGAGGGGAAAAAATAATGTGAACAGGGAATTTTGACTGGATTGCTTTTACATTGTATGGGTTCATCAAGAAAAATGTACAAAAATTATGATTTTAAAGGGGTAACTGATGGTGAAATGTCACTTTACAAATTTTTCATCCTATAGTAGTTTTCAACATATTTCACAAATTAATTTATATGCCATCTTATTGTTGTATCTATAAAATGTTAATCGACATATATAAAAAACAGGTTTGTGAGTTTTTCAATATTTCTTCCTTTTTTAGTGAGTGCAAAGGGTCACAAAGGTGTTCAGGGTTTTATCGTTCATCATAATCGACATTTATGATATTATCAAGAGATAGAAGCAGAAGTTGCTCAAGGAGTGGTTAGTGTGTTAGTCTAGGGAGTCCATGCTTCATATACTTGTAAGTACCTTTATTTCATACATTTTTGTTTTTGAGTGCTTCAAATGCTATTTATAAAGTAGAATAACAATTAAGTTTAATATCAATGAAAGCTTGAAAGATGATGAATAAATTTGAGAACATTTACACTGAAAATATGTGGCTGGAATCATATAAAACTTCATCAATACAGAATTCGCTTTTGGAAGGAAGGCAATATTACTAATAAAGAAGAATTATGTCCAGAGTCAGTGTAATTTGTTGAAATCAGTGAATTACAAATAGAGGTTGGCCAAGTCCCTAAATAAACAATCAGTAGTACTAATTAGATATTGGGCTCACAATATTGTAAATATTTTCTGAGTAAATTTTCTCAATTTATTCATCATCTTTGAAGCTTTCATTGATATTAAACTTGATTTGTTATTCTACTTTATAAATAGCATTTGAAGCTCCCAGAAAAAAATGTATGAAATAAAGGTACTTACAAGTATATGTAGCATGGACTCACTGGAATAACACACTAACCACTCCTTCAGCAACCTCCATATTTATTTTTCAACATCAAAAACTAGTGCAATATTCTCATATTCTTACACATTCATGCATATATACACATCACCTGAGGTTTTACTATTAATTTTTGCAGGATAAACTGATTAATTGACTACACTTTTATGAGGAATAGTTGAGAATTAACAGCAATTTCCCTTAACGGGTACTTCTCTATAACGAACACATTTTCGTTGCCCGCCCCACTTCACTTCCTTTGAACTTACAGTATTTGATTACTCGGGAAACCTGTTGTTCTCTATAACGGACGCGACTCGAGTTCCTGGGCGGTTTTCACGAGAAAGATTCTCTATAAGGGACAAAATGCAATCAGTGGCGTAACGTACACCCCTGCAGGGTTGTTGTTTTGTTTTGTTATTTACGGAAGAAAAAAAAAACGCCCACTAAACACAAAGTTAGAGAAACGTAGACGCGCGATTTTGCTCACTCGACGAGAGACAAAGCCACATTGAGCAGCAGAACGTTTGGGTCTCCCTCAGCAGCGAGGTCTTGTGGGTGTATCGACGAAATCGAAGGCAAGAGATGAAAACCGAGGTACAATTTTCGCGGAATCAATCGACGAAAACTGAAAGCGACGAAAACCGAGGTATTACTGTATTCAGAGTCACCCACTTTCACTGGTCGCAAAGAAGTGATATTAGGTTAATGAAAATCATCGGAGCAGTTCAATAAACTATGTAAATAATATGAACTCGCGCACAACCTGCAATGTTTCTCACGTCATTCGAAATTTGGTGAGAATCGAACATATTGAATGAGTGTGGTTTCTCAGCAGTTTTCTTGGTGAGAAACGAGAGGATGTAGCTCTCACCAAGATAAAAAAAAGCGGATTCTGCAATGGCGATCGTGTAACTAGCCGCCTTTGAGATAGGCAGCATTCCACCAAAAGTTTTGATGAAATTGTGCTTTCCAGATGACAGTATAGTAGTGGAGATGTTAGCGAATGCGATGTTGGCCGCAGGAGGGGTTAAAGGAGGAGGACCTGCCGCGCCGCCTGTGCCTCGTGTGTGGAGACGTCGCCTCGGGCTTCCACTACGGAGTGGCATCCTGTGAGGCGTGCAAGGCCTTCTTCAAAAGGACCATCCAAGGTACGTAGGTTACGCAAGGCACTCGCTACCGAATACCAGAGAACGTCTATGGAGGATATATTGGAAGTTTGTCTTATCACGTGAAAATTTGAATGTAGTGACACACTCAATTCTAGTCGGATGAAAATGTTTACATTGATTGGCGCCTGTGACTTATGTCAGGTACAATAAAAAACTGATGTAATAAAAATGGATTTTTTTTCTCTTTTTCTATGTAAATCGGGTGATAGAACAATATAAAATTAGAAATTCCGCAAGTTAAGATAGCGGTCAAATCGCACCAACTGCTGGTAACTCTCCGCACTCTGGTCGTCGGTTATCTTCGCTAAAATTGAATCCTTGCGGCAAAATTAATCAATTCCTTAACGTTTTAGAAGTATTGATGCAGTTGGAAGCTTTCTCATGTGGATTTCATGAGATTCGTTCTAGTGATTTCCTTCCTATCTTTGAGATGAGTACTGTAATTTTTTTTTTACACGGACCTTTTTGTCAGAGGGCAGATGAAACACTATGTTAAATAGTAACCTTATTTTGAAGTAGAATGTTTAATTCCTTAAAGAAATGTTGAAAATGGACGTTAGATTTACATAGTATCTTCACCAGTTTTTTTTTTTTTTTTTTTTNGTGTCGCTTGCCCTTGATTTTTAGTTCTTTCAATTATTTTATTAGTGACGTATCTCATGCTTTCCCTTAAGTACCTCTGTGTTTCGTTAGTATACTTCGCGTTATGTCACTTTGCTGGATGCGATAGTGCGAGAAGCATCCCTTCAGCCGTATTGCTTCGTTACCGAGGTACACTGAACTAACTATTGTCGGCGCAGAATTTATTTAGATTTTCGCCCATTCGCTAACAAAAATCAACCCACGACTATATATCGACTGTGTTAACTTGTTTTAACACCATGAAATTCGTTGATATCATCGTGAAATTCGTCTGACGGTGCCAACAGTGCTTTGAGTTGACGCAAGATAAAGTTAACAAAAGATCACATTATTTACAAAACAAAATAACGTATTGAAATAAAATCATGAAACTTGACGGATAAGTTTATAAAGAATACATCTAGTATTCAAATTTGGTTTTAATGCAATTACTAGGTTTTACAAAATAGCAGTACAAAGACATAACTTAGTTTAGAATGCGGAAAGACGTGAAATTTTTCGTAGATTTTCACAAAAAGGAAATTATTTATTAATTTTAATAGCACTATGTGAAATTTGAACACATTTCCTTTAATTCGATGGCTATTTCATTACAATAGACCTATCCGTTTAAGAGATGAAATGGCATAAACGCGCATTCGCGGGTCAAAGTCATGCCCCTTTGCCCCTTTGCCCCTTTGCCCCTTTTTCCTTCCCATGAGCATCGCTGCATCAGAAATCTTGGGATTCCCAGCAGTTGCTCCAAACAACATAGGGAGACACTGTAGGGTGAAAACGATTTGACTTTCGTCACAACTCATGAAAGACTCCCAATGGGTCCTTCGTAAAATCCAACCTGATGCAGTACCTCGACATAGCCAGTAAAGAGATGTGTGTTACCAGTATGTAGACATATAACTCTGGGTCCGAATATAGTTACAGTGTGCGACGGATACCATTTCGATGCTACTCCGTTTATCACGTTCTATGTTTCGTCTTACAAATGCTTAGGTTAGCAGTATGGTGACTCCATTTGAGGTAATCTTCAACATTAAGGTCTAATTTTCTTTCCATGGCAGTTTTTTTTATGGAGGGTCTGTGTTACGGAAGTGATAACGAGATGAAGAGAAAGATTTAAGTTGTATTATTTTAAACTTACGGCATTTTGTCAGTAACTACCTTGTGACTTTTAGCCTGAAATCATAAGGAGAAATAAGATAAATCCATGTAAGCCTTAACATGTTCATATAATTCATTAGCCCACTCCATATTGCAATCTGATGTGGGAGATGTATTTCTCTCGTGGACCAAAACATGTATTCGTGTTTATTCTTAACTCTTGGGGTCTTTTAGAAGGAACTCAGTGAGACAGTGGTAGTTTCTTTTGCGCTTTTAATTTAAAAAACACGAAAATATTTACATTAATTAGTTTTTTATTTAATTGACGATATTATATGTGCTATAATGAATTTATTCAGTTAAATATGCAGATACGCGTCTATGCAACTTATCTACCTATATCTATGTATATATCTATCTATAACTTATCTACCTCTACATATTGCTATGTTTATTAATAATAAACAATCATCTATTAAAAATCCGCGTGTGCCCCATCGTTGTGCGGATTTTTACCCCATTTAGCGGCGAATGAATAAACCAACTGAACATGTAAAAGCAGGACTTGGTCATCATAGTAAAGCTAAATCAACGCACTCAACTAGTGTAGTTGTATTACATTTTGAAAGAAAGATTGTAAGAAAGAGACCCTGGAAACACAATTATTACATCAAATCTGTAGAAAACAGACATTTTATTTTCTCTATCCTATATGTGGATACCGAAGTGATATTTCCGTTTTAAAAGGAGATATCGCACGTATAAGCGGAAATGGAAATTAATATCACAACGACAAATCGTATCTTTTTTGTCCCATGCTACCCTATTCTTTCCTATTCGTAGTTTCGAAAACTTCTCTGTATTGCCCGTGTTCAACCAAATCACGGGTGTTGTTCCAGAAGTACCGTATGGTTATGGACAAGTCACCAATGCATTTGGACGTTATTTTATTCAAATTGAAGCTATTGCGCATTTATTATTCTTCCTAACCACCTTTATTAAGGTGCTTGTCAGTCAGAAAAGAACACGGGATCTTTGATTCTGGATAGTATTCAGTTTCACCAAGAGTGGGTAACCAATCCTACGTCTTGACTAGTCTGGGGAAGGACTGTCTCCTCAAAGTATCCAAGCTTACTGAAATTTATATCGAGGTTGTTACTTTTAGTCTTTGGTAAAAATACACATCTGCAAAGAAGTTGAAAAGAAAAGGAGGTAAGGTTAGGTGACAAAGTAAATAACAATTAAATATAAATTTTATTCCTAAAAAATGTGCTTGGTCGCTTTTAGCAAAGTTTTTGGAAGAGATTAATAACTCATTGTATTTTGCATGTAGAAGCTCGAAATTTTGAAATGTTGTCACAAACATAATAGTTCACATATGCTGAATAAGAATTAATTTTGACACCTTTAATTTATTTTATAAAAAATAGTAAAAGTTGACGTATCGGGATAAACGGTAAAATTTCGCGTTTTTTGCAACATTTCTGTTATTAAAATAGTATTTTTCATTTTTAGAACCATTTGTTTACTTGTGTATTAGCAAAAGAACAAGACTAATCTAATGGTGTTAATTAGTTTTTTCTACTATTTTTGTGGCATCTACAGCAGTTCAAGGGAGGGGTCCATAATAAAAAATCCGATAGGACGTAACGCCCACTTCCTACTCAAATTATCAATCGGTTTCGTACGTGAAGCGATATACAGCCAAAAATCCCTACTGACACTTAGTCTACTAGAAGCCGGAATTTCGCAAACACATATAGTTAAGGGATGTAGTAGTTATTGGCTTCCTATGCCGTGGAGGTCTCCGTGTCCCATACTTCAACGATTTCTGCTTTCCTCATTACACCGTCCCTTCCTCCAACCTTGATGTTGTTGACTAACTTCCATTTCCCATGTTCCGTTTTTCCTTCTACCAACGCCTCCAGAATATGGCTAAAATCATCTCATTCAATAAACTTTTAGTTACATTTAATCACACCTTTTTTTAAACATCTACCTCACTCACTACTAAATCTATGATAAATAAATCTTTACATTTTTGTCATGCCCAATTTTATGCTTCTTCATAACGCCACGTTAAAATTAAACAATTTCTTTCGAGTTCAGTCCTATAGATGTACATTTTAAGTTAAATGGTGATCAGACTCCTAAGGTTTACGGTTTTTTGGAATGGCGTCTAATAACTGGCCAACGCCTCTCAGTAGTTTCATTTTTTTTTCACATATATGGTCATACTTGAAACATTTGTTATTCTTTACAGTACTTGAATAGTTTCATATTTAAAATGAAAACAAATTTAACGAAAAAACATTTACCCAGATTTTGAGGATATTTTGTGAACATGAAATTAGTTTTATTGGACGTACAGTGAGGTAACTGAGATGGCTACGAGCTTCATGATACCCATTTTTGTGCCCAATAAATGAATCCGCTTTACCTATGGGCGTCCAGTGATTTGAGAAAATTTATTTTCACAAGTATTTGGCGATCTCTATCACAGTTGAGCATATTGAGACGTCACTGGATATCCATTTATAAAAAGACGGTATTACGTAAATATATTGCGGGCTCCTTATGAAGACTATCTGGGACTTTGCCGCTGAGGTTAGATTCAACTAAAAGTGACGCAATTCCAGAAATGAGATTGTGAAATAGAGACGCAATTGAGAAATAGCACACAACAATTATTTTGTATTCAGTTCTTTATTTTGATTACTATTGCGAATTATTCAGCTCCATTAGGCCCTAAATATTTATGAGTGTTATATAAAGTAGTATAAACTAAAGAGGTGCTAGTGTTTTCTGTCGCTCGCCCCGAAAACTAAATTTTGTGTTTTAATATCAACCAAAACCATATGTACGGTAGGTTCATCCTAGCTGAGGTCAGACAAAGAGTGACCAGCAACATAATTTCTTTTTCCACCTAACCTTACCTCCTTTTCTTTTCAACTTCTTTGCAGATGTGTATTTTTACCAAAGACTAAAGGTAACAACCCCGATGTAAATTTCAGGAAGCTTGGATACTTCGAGGAGACAGTCCTTCCCCAGGCTAGTCAAGACGTAAGATTGGTTACCCACTCTTGGTGAAACTGAATACTACCCAGAATCAAAGATCCCGTGTTCGTTTCTGATTGATAAGTACCTTAATAAAGAAGGTGGTTAGGAAGAATAATAATAGCGCAATAGTCTATGTAGGTCTATAATAAAAAATCCTACAATAGTGTTCGAGTCTTCACATCATCGTATGACGCAGTTAATTTTAAGACCATTTTCAGTATTCTCCATAGGTTCTGTTATTCTCCCTTATCGAAGACCGACATTTGTTTCGATTCCTGATGATTGCAGATGATTTATTTATTTTTGCTCTTCGTATACTGCCATTGTAACATTTAAGTTCAAAATTACTTCATCGAACAGTTCGTGCAATTCTCATTTTGACTTAGTCCGCTGTGTTCAATGATCAAAAAATTAATATCTCGTGTGAAGTAATGGAGAATACTCATTTTCTTTTGTGCCCTGTCAAAATGTCAATCACGTAAGAGGGACGGCCTATATATAGTGTTGGGGAACGGACGAAGGTCCGAGACATCATGAGGAGATATGAGGATAAGAAGTAGACATAATCATTCTTCTGGTGATATAACCCTCAGAATAGATCTAGTGCACATTTTCAAAGTTAGCTGTGTGGATTCCGGAGCTGGTGTGAGGCACAGGTAAAATCCCATGACGTCACCAGGAATCGTACTGCGTCCTTGAATCAGGCGGTTCATAACATTTCCTCGTAGTTCTATGTTCTATAAGTAGTAAACGGTAAAGTATGTAAAAACAAATAAGAAAACCCTTTTACTCGGGAGTATTTGGGGGTAATTTTAGACCAAGGACTAAATTTCAACGAACTAATTAAGTATCAGGAAGGAAAGATTAAAATATTTATTACCAAAATGTACACACAGCAATATCAATGTGGAGGAAGCAGCTGTTAGCATTGTATCAAGGCTGTAATGATGCCTATCATTGCCTATGGATACAGTATTTTTGCTAGAGTATTACGTACGTAGTGTAAATTTGATTAGTAATTGTTATACATGCCAAGACTACGCAACTTGCGTTTAGTAGGAGTCTATGCAACGTTATGGAATGACGCATTGAACATGATTTTAGGACTGTTACCAATTGATCTAGACCTGCGGAAGTGGGTCTTGCGAGCAAGGATGAGGAGAACAAAGAAACTAGTGTTGGACGGGGAGGAGGTGGAAAAAGTTTGGAGGAGGAAGATAACGAAATGAATCCTGTTAGATACGATGGGTCAGATCCATAGGCAGAGGAATTTATCATTTATAAAAAAATGTTCAGTTCGCGAGGCAAAAACGAAATGATTTACGCCGTGTTGTAATGTGATCCAAGTTTGACAGGGAGATTTAAACACATACTTTCAGAGATTTAAGTTTGTAAATAGGAATGAATGTGTTAGTGGAGATAGATATAAAACTACTGACCATCTATTATTGGATTATATCATGTACGGTGCAGAGAGCACATTACAGCGAACACATGAAGGACAAGGAAGTAGACCTACAGGTCTAGTCAATGATATTAAGTAAAATTATACAAAACGGGACCTACGGGACTCAAGGACATTAAATAGAGACCAGAAAAAGTTTCTTACGGACTAATTTTCAGCTGTTCTAGATTATCCCCATCTACAACTAGAAGATACGAAACAAAAGAAAAACTGGAAAAGGACATTAAAGTGTTTCTCGATATTTATAGGAACATCAGTGCAACCATTAAATACTATCTACAGAAAATACAACACGGTATTATCAATAAGTGCGATTAATAAGTTTCATTCCTGTGATTCTAGGAAAGTGATCTTTTTCAGTGTTCGTCTAAAAAGAATTACGCAGAAAACAAAAACAAAAATTGTAATTTTGAAGGACTCTAATAAACGGCATAAGCCAGGATGCGCTGGTCACTTGAATTAGTAACAAAAAAACATGCTTGAGTCAGCCAGATCCGTATTAATGTTAGATAGAGATTTTTAAAGTTTCTCGCTATATCTCATGGGCACGCGAGATGTGTTCTGCGCTTAAGCCTGTCATTTATATTTACTAGTTTTAAACTTGTTTCTACTAGTTTTGTAGCAAAAACGGCTTTAGAAATTTACACGTCTAAAAATATTACGAGAGTGCGATAATATTTGAGAATGAAACTATCGCTTCCCATTATGAGATAACAAGAATGATGTCCTATTATGTCCTTCGAGAGAATATTATATTGCTCTTAATATCGGTTATTTCTCTGATTATTTTATGTATTGTGTACATACTGATGTCTTCTGTCCTCTCGTCTACTCGTCTGTCCAACCTAAGACATTTGAAATATCACAAATATATTATGCGTCGAGTTTATTTCCAGACGATACGCTTCTTGCTTTGGTACTAGTAAATATTGTAATCACATTTTCAAAATTCAGCTTCTCATTTACGTCATCTGTTGCTAGTATAACCATATATTCGAGCGAACTTTGAGTTTTGTATGTTCGTAAACATTTATGGAAACTTCAATTTATATTTAAAAATTTTTCCGTACAACCTCGATTATTTTAGAATAATTTTCTTCTTTGACCCGAAATCCGGTGACCGCGATGTAAATTCGGGCCCGAAATTCTGTATGATACACCTCACGTAGTTTAATCTCGCCCTTTGAAGTAATTTATTACGCAACTACCTTACTGAATGATAATATTGTTACTTCATTCAGTTCAGTACGCGATAGGTCAAATACTTTTATACCGTTCAAAATTTTGGCGGAAATATAATACTACCTTTTTTTTTTTTTGTATTATTTGGTATTATTGAAAAGGTTATGACATGAAAACGAAACAATACACATCCCCTTTGATATTATTTTTTTTTATTTTATGTAGATTCAACTCACCATTAAACTTTTTTGTGATATCTAAAAGCTTCTGGAGAATGATTCCCTGTAGCAATCCAAACGGAGTGTGTTTCTGGCCTATATTACTGTAAACTGGTTCCAAAGATGAATTTTTTATTTGTTTGTTTTTTAATATAATATTGCATTGTCTTCTGATTAACATGAATGTGCATCCTGAAATCGGCGAATTCAATAAAATCGTATTATGGTGAATTGGTGAAAACTTCATCAAAACATTTAGCTTTTAATGAGTTAGTCGTTATTTAGGTAGTTGCTGATGAGTGAAGATAAATCAAATCTTTAAAAATTCTTATCGATTAGTTTTCGTGCAGAGATATTTCATTACATTCTCATTCATATTATCTCATATTATTCACATGATCGAACATTAAAACTTACATGTAAGGAAATTACTTGAATTGAAGGGGCTTATCTTTTCTCCTGGTTATCCATACACCTACTTTAAACGACACAATTATATTTTTTGGAAAGAGTTGTAAAACCATTGAGTGTATAGAAATTCAGTGGTAAAACTGAATGATGATAGCAATTGGGAATATTGAATTTAAAAAAAGAATACAATTATTCGTTTAAAGCATCATTGAATATTAATAATTTATCCACGTAATATAATATATAATTATAATATTTGCGTGAGTCAATGAAATCACGTTTTTTCGATAACATTGAGCTGACGATTAAGATATTTTTTATAAAATTAATCTTATGAATCGTTTTGTTCGAAACAGCTACGAATTTTCCAGAGCGACGAATACGTTGTCCAAACTATTGTCATAGGCACCCGCTGATATGCGGTGATGGAAATTAAGGTCTCTGGGCAGCGAAATGCCAACTAAAGGTGATTGCTGGGAGAGTTTATGAATGGAACTTCCCCGGTAACCACGCAAGACAATCAACAATGCCATCGCCGAATCCATGAAACTGACATGAAACATCCACAAATTCCAAGTATCTTTTCGTGGTCTATGTTAATTATGCGCAGTGATTTTACTCGATCTTATTACAAATAATTTTATAATTTATGTTGCAACGTGTTTAATACATTGTGCAAACACTAATATGAAACTTGGAAGCTATTTAAAACTTAATCCGATCACGAGAAGTAACGCGAGATCGGAGCTCATAAGTACCGCGTGCGTATCAACACGTAGATGGCACTCGAGTGAAGAAGAAGTCCTTCTTTGCCCGTCTTTTGTCTTTACTACAAAAATTTCTGATTGGCTCCATCTGATGTTATTTATTCTTTTGTTTAATATTAAAATTATATTGTCCAATCGTATCACAACATATTGAAATTGTTCACTGAATATTCTAGAACTTGTCATTGTTGTATAATAAAATTCTGTTTTTGCAATGTTTATTATTAATAACTTTAAAATGTTTGTACTTCTTAATTATTTCTTCTGCCCATTACACTTAACCACGGTCAAGGGTATGTAGCTCCGCTACATATCTACTCGGGGGAAAAAGATTGTACTATCCACGGTTATTAAAACGCGATAGGTATCACGAGGGAGGTGCCCAGCACACTGGCGCCGATACTGTCACAGGTGCAACTCAACCAGCTTGTCGGCTGTAGCATGATTATTGTAGTTGGAAAGAATAGCGTTTCACATAATTTCTGTTTTTATACATACGTTTTCTTAATTATTTCAGAGAAGCTTCGTGCTAAGTATAGTTGTGTACACTGGGTTGAGTTTAGTTGTGTAAAGTGCTGTTGTTTTCAGTTTATTCGCGTTGCGCTAGTCGCCGATGTTCCATCAACGAAAAAAATTGTAAAAGTGAAGGCATATCATTCCCAGAGGACAAACTTGGGTGCACGGGGTTTAAACGTTCTGATAAATTGTGTATTGAACACGCACGTGTATATTCGGAACATTTTAAAGAATCTAATTTTAAATCGGGGACAGATCCAGGATAGGATTTTGGGAGGAACCCATAAAGAGAAATACCAGGGTTTGCGAGTCTTCGTACCGTAAATTTAAAAAAAAATTAATTTCTCGAGCAGGGAAAGAGTGAAATTTCTCAGCCCTATGCTTATATTCCCGTGTATGAGTGGAAATCTATAAAAGTAAAGTAAATCATACTTTTGTCCCATGAATCCGTCTTTTTACACTTTTTATTAGTTCGTCTTGCTGCTTTGAAAGGCATACTAATTTTTTTCGAAGTAAAAAAATCATTTTATTATTACTATCCCTTGTCCCCCTTGGATCCGCCACTGTTTTAAATTAGAGCTTTTGAAAGGAAAATAATACTAGTGGTGGTAAACTATTGCACTTATGTAAATGTAAACCATTACTTTCTCATATACGTTTCTCCATCTGCAGCATAGTGACAAAAATATCGTAAAAGTGTTATGTAGAAGTAATTTCGATGTAGACAGAAATTGATGAATTTGTCGCATCTGCAGTGTGTTTGCTGTCCTTTATCAAGGAAAAATTGGAAAGTAATAAACACGATGGAATTGAAAATGAGATCTATGTAGCGAAAACTATGATACTAGTCAGTTAAACTATTTCTTCTTCATATGAATAGTAAAGACAACACTGAAGAATTAGATGACTTGAGAGAATAGAAAATATTAAAGAACATTTATAGAATTACTAGCTGTTAAGGTTGAAAGTAGGAGTATCAAGGACAAATTATGAAGAAAAAATTCGAGATCTCAAAAAAAAAATGACGGCAAGGCAACAGACGGCAGGAGAAAGAAAGAAAAGAAAAAGGTAATTGAACTTTAATAAATACGTAAATTTTTCAATAGATGCAGTAGATACGTACAAATTTTTCAATTGATTCGGAATACGTTTTCTTAATTTATAAAAGTGTATCGATTGATATGTTATAATACACCTCTCCGATTCTGAAAATTGTTCTTATAAATATGTCTCAAATATAAAAATTGAAGTTCAAAGAGGAATGCCAAATTTCTGTTATTTTTAAGTTGTCATCGATTAATTATTGTGATTAACTATTAATGTTACAAATAAATCTTCGTATACAAGATGCCCAACAGTTAGAATTACAAAATACTTGACCATTGTTTCATACGAGCCACATAAAGGTCGGCAACCTCATGACCCGAGGGTCACCGAGTGACCTATTTGATAATTTCAAATGACCCATTTTAGTTCCGAAAATAAAGTATAATATATAAAAATAAAACATAAACATGAAACAAACATTTTGAGAATTTAAAAAATTGAAAATAGATACTAAGAACAACATTTTAGTTCGATTACCATGGATCTTATACACATATGTGTTTGTATGTATAAGATCCATGTCGATTACAAAGTTGCAGTAATGATAGTAGGCGGAATACAGCGACATTGTCCGAACAAATTTTACCATTATTGGACGCGCGTGTCGTTCTCTCAGTTGTGTGTCAGTTATAGTTATAGCACATGTTCAGCAGCACAAGAATAGTTACGCGGCTAAATAATTATTACCTAGTGAAATAAATATTATTATTTTTTTAAAATTACCATGAACAAACAAAAAGCGAAAAAGAGATTATTTCAAGATTTCGAAAATGGTGACAAATTGATATGTACTTTATGTGCAGATATAATTATCGCCAGGACTTACAATATTGAGCGACACTTTTCTTCAAAACATAAAGATGTGAGTGAAATGGCAAATGAAGATAAATCCGAATACATTGCTAAACGTGTATTCAATTTTGGAAAACAAAATAAATTCTTAAAGAGTTTTGTTAACAGCAACAATCACTCTACATCTGCCAGCTTTGTTGCAGCTCTTATAAAAAAAATAGCATTGGTGTCAACGGAAAACCATTTACAGACGGCGAGTTTTTGAAAAACGCATTCATAAATTGTTCCACATTCATAAACACTTTTTTAATGACTTCGCAAATGAAAAACAAATAATTGATAGAATCAGAGAAATGCCATTGTCAGCTAGAACAGTCCAGTTGAAGATATGGCCAAAAATATTGATGAACAGGTAAAAAATGATTTATCTTGTGACATAATTACCATTGCAATTGATGAAAGTACCGATATAAATAGTATTGGTAGGTTTGCAATAATTATTAGATGTGTATCAATAAATAGCTCGAATGTCAATGAAGAACTATGCGTTCTTGCTTCAATGAATGACACGGCCAAAGGATTTGATATTTTTCGTCAAGTACAAGAGTACAAATGTCAAAAATGGGCAAGTATTGGATTTAAAAAGTAAATTGTTTTCCATAACAACTGATGGTGCTCCAAGTACACAGACTATAAACCAGACGCCCCTCTCGCATACTAACGGTGTGTTAACAGCTTTCAGCGCTCCTAACATTGTTACCCTCGAACTACAAGTTCAAAAACCGGCCACAGGGCGCGTGGCAGTTCCCGATTCCCTTCCCCCACCAGGTACTGTACCACCCACTCCCTCGACCTCATGCTTCATAATTTCACAATAATTTAGCTGAAAATACTTTCCCTACAAAAATTAACATTTGTGAATAGTCAACAGGATGTATAACTGAAATATTTTACTACACATATGAAATAGAAAATGAAAACAGGACAATTGACAGGAAATGTACACAAAGAAAATACATACTTGCTCTTAATTCTATTTATTCATAATAAAGATTCAGGACATTCTCATATGAATGGAAATATACAATCCA
>NNCF01127991.1:349704-390124 GCA_002313205.1 Laupala kohalensis
GTTCGTTCAGTGAACTTGTCACAGTTTCTGAACAGGGCGTCGATTTAGGAGGAAAACGGCGGCGGCGGTGTTGCCGACTCCTCCGAAAAGCATCTCACATGTCAACTAGGGGACTTTCAAGAGCCCGCCGCCTATTCAAAAAAGCTTTCCTGCCTACGAAATTGTGCTGACTTTCGGCGCTGAAATTACCTGAGACTAGTTAACGCTACTATGGATTGGACTAATGTAATGTAACAGCCAAAAAATTAATGGAAATACGAGTATCTCCAAATTTTATTTAGCTAAAAAAACACAAATCAATTTTGTTTGTTTTGTTTTGATTTGTGTTCATGAAAAATGCGAGCTTTTTCCGCATTCTAAACTAAATCTTGTCTGTGTACAATTATTTTGTATGAACTGATATTTTTAATATTTATTTTGTAAGAGCCATAAATTATTTACTAACATCTAATTATTGAAATAGATTTATCAGAATTGGTTTTAAGAGATTAAGAGAAAGTAGATTGCTAAAATCAGATTTTACTCAAGATACCAAATTATACACGAGATATGTGGACTACATATTTTGCATTGTACCACAAAACAAAATTCTACACATGATTGATGTTTTTAATTGGTGTCATAGATTTGTTATGTTGGAAATAAAAATTAATGAGCAACTTAAAAACCCTCTTATTAAATAATATTTCAATCAGTTTACAAAAGCAACATATTCGGGTAGATTAATACATTTTTATTCTGGTAATACAGCATAAAAGAGGAAGTATAATTCACCACTTCACAAATGCAACATTCAACTGAATAGAAACTTGAATACAATTAAAATATACTCATCCACTAAAATTTGTTCAGAAGTATAATACAAAAAGAATACTAATTTTAAGAAAGACAACATGGAGCAAATACAGATAGAGAATTTGAGATATGAGGTAAACCAACCACATTCTGTGACTCTACCAAATTCCATGATTTCTTATTTAAAACCAAGAAAATGTAAATCTTAAAAACCAGAAACAAAATTGTCAAAGACATATTGAAAGATAATAAATTCTAGTAATTGATTTTTATTTGATGTAACAGTATTTTAAAGAAAATCCGAGAAAAATCTCAATTAGTTCGTGAAAAGAAGCGAAAATAATGTAGTAGGGTGATAGCACTAACAATAAAAACAAGAAAATATTTCTTCCCTATTGACTGCCATTACGAAAAAGATACAGAAAGTAACGATTATCCATTTTAGATATTTAAATTAGCAATATTGTACTACAAAAACCAAATTGATATCTCATTTATCTGATATCTCTGCAAGATATCTATGAAGTTTGAATAATAATATTTTACCCTATTTCACCCCTTTAAAATAAGATTTTGGAAAAATACTTTCTAATTTGTCATCTGTGACAAATAACTAACATACCATCCCGACGCCATTAGGGCTAGGGTATCTTTCATTTTCCTACCTCGCCCCAGGGGACTAACATCTAGTAAGTACGTGTTTGGCAAACACGGGGCCCCGAGCTGAGTCTGGCATTGCTTCCACTTGCTTGTGCCATGCTCCTTCCTTTCTCTTTTCTGACCTTCCTTTGTCACCTCTTGTTCTTTTCGATCCCGACGCTGTTAGGGTTAGGGTATCTTTCATTTTCCTCTTTCCTCTTCTTCTTTTTTTAAAAATGTTTTTAGTAAAGTGAGATATGTTGGGATTTCAGTTTTGAGTTGTAGTTCAGGAGGGTTTTTAGTGGGTATGGCTGAGTCATTCGGCGAGTCCCACACGCGGGGAGAGTCATGTTGGCTCTCCCTAGTGCGTAACTGCATTTTCCCTACCTGTACAAGTTTTAAGGGCTCTAATGACCTTTGATGTTGACGAGCCCTAAAGCCCCACAAAAAAAACTAACATACCCACAAAATTTGTTTAAATCTATTGTTTTGATGGGCATTGATTGCCAATCAATCAGGACATAGTCTTTTGTAAGTATAGATTCACAGCGATTTAAATAGTAAAAAGATTAATATACATTGATTAATACAGGATATAAATATTGTTTTTGTTACGATTGTTAACCTACAATTTCATTTTACGTATTACACAACTGTTGAATTACTTATATGTGCCAAACTTTTCTTATCACCTACTTAAGAGAGAGCATCACGAAATTAAGTTCAAAAATTACAGAACTAGGCAATCACTATGGATTGACATGTGCTTGAATTACATTTGTTATTTACTTTAATTACACCAAAATTATTTTGACCAAAATACATCAATTTCCTCTTAAATTCATGTGGAATCCACCGGTACAATTACATTTTTTCTCTTTATATTAGTATGTAATTCTTGAAAACAGCTCTTAAGGTCATAGTATTTGAATGGTTTACCTGATTCTTCATTCCCTTAGAGGCTATTTACGTCTTTTCGAAAGAAAAAAACATTCAAGCAGTGAACTGTCAGTACAAAAATTCAAGAGTATTGTTCAGAATTTGACAATAAAAGGAAAGAATAAGAAATAAATCTACAAGATAAAATGTGGTTTATCAAATTATTTGTATAACATGATACATGAAAATAAAAACAAATTGATTTCCATTCGGTTGAGAAATTATTAAGGTCAACATTAAATTATTAAATTCGATATCGTAGGGTAATGGGAAGAAAAGTGAAATTATGTTCTTAAAACAAACTAAAACGTTTATTTATAACGAGATATAAATAACATCATTATGTAAACTATAGTATAATTATTTAAATATTTACATACTTATGCAATGTAACCACTATATTTACACAATTCCAACAATCATACACGGTTTGATCAATGGTTTGTTTGCAAAATAGTCCAAAAAATGAGTGTCAGTATTGTCTTCGCCGAAGATAGAAAAACTGTTTTACATATTCCCATTCAGGTAGTATACTCAGAAATCCTTGATGCAGTTTACATTACGATAAATTATCTGACATCGTATACATTAACACTGATCTTACATTACTGTACTACGACTCATTTTGCTCGCATAAAAAAAAGGTGAATGAAACAACCCTGCAACATCTCATTATTGAGATAACAGCTCATCAATTTACATACTTTAATTTTGTTTATAATGAGGGGCGAATAAGGCAGGATGCTCATAAACTTTGGTGAACTTGTACCTCAGTCAGTAACGGAATGTAATAAAATTGGCTCAAGTTGAGCTCATCCTCGCGGTCAAGGGATTCAGGCACTTACGATCGCATTCCTCAATTGGGTAGGGTCGATCACATCCCTGGGATTTTCCTGTCTATCTTTTCCTTATCGCTGCGCAACTTTACTGTTGACGTAACTTTACTGTCCCAAAAGGAGAAAGCGGAGTGGAGGGCTGTTTTTTGAAACGTGTGTTCTGAGTTTGTGTTGAGAATCTTGGAACAATACTTCCATTTCCAGACATGGAAAAGTAAATAATATTCGAGGTTTTAGAGAACTTACACTCTTTTCGAGAAAGACTCGTAAATTCTCATCGAGTAGACAGATTGAATTGAGCCCTCCATTAATTCGACGACGATCAGTACACAAGACTACGGTCAGTACAGTTATCAGTGAAAGATCGTGGACTTAATGTTTATGTTCAATAAGAAGATAAGATATGCGGCGAAATAGTCAATAAACACAATTAACGTGGGCGGTGTTTAGGCCCTCTGAACCTCTTTGCTCTCAAAAACTGAACGCATTGAAATAAAGCCAAAAGGGTGTTTGTATTCTTCAGTTACACCTGCGACCACCAGTTGATACTATTACAGCATTTCCATTACTTTTTGTCGCCTGCGATTTTGTTGCCAAGAGAACGTGCTGCTAGAGAGGTAACACCGCCGTGCGCCTACTTAGAACAATCAATTCTACGAAGTCGAATGAATAGTAAGAATTTGTCAGTATTCTGCTATATCGCTGTCAGTTCAATATTTAATTCCTTTTACTTCTGTTATAATACTTATTTGTCTTTAATTAATTGTACATATTTTTCTAATTATTCATTGTTTTCTGTACAGGTCTCATTCATTGAATAATTCTGATGAATCTGTATACTCTATATTATTGACCCCAAATTTTATAATATAAACTGGTTATTGAGATTGGGTAAACTGTTAGTTTTTCATTTTTTTCTCTCGACTCAATCTCAATAACCAGTTTATATTAATTTTGATGAAATACTTAAGTGCTTTTCAGGCAATTGAAGTTCGACAATGACTCGGGCGGCTTTGATTCAGATGACGATCTAAATTACGAGTATATTGGAATAGAACTATATGACCAATATAGTGCTTCCGATCAATCAATCAGAAATCATTTTTTGTGTAATTTTGTATTATCTTTACAAAACACGAAAGCGAATAAATTTATTTTTACTGATTATTTTAATATCAATTTTATATATTTTTTTAAAATTAATCTTTGCCCACTTATTTTTAAATGAAAACAAGATTGAAAAAAAATTAATTTGTGCATTATTTTCTATTGCTTATGTACATTTCAAACGGTCATCACAATTTTCTTTTAGATATTTTTCTAATTACTTTTAAATTTTAAAAAATCAATATATTTTTTTCTAAATTAACCTTGCACATGTTTGATGAAATCCTCTAGAAATCATTGAAAAATGTTGGGCGGTCCAAACATCATGGAAAGAGGCACGCGCGGTGTAGGGTTAATTGTCAATGAAATCGTCGTTCACCGAGACACTATTCTGAACGACGCAGATCGTGTCGTGATCAGCAAACAGACTTCCGTCCACCACGACTAGGAATGAGTTATGACTCGTGAAAGGAAATACCCTCGCTCTGATTCTCGGCGCTTTCCGTAGCACAGAGAGGGGGCGGGGGACAGACGAGCAGAAGGCAACACTTGTCGCGTGGAGATAGACAGCCTAGTTTCTCGAGTGGGGGATGCATTCCGTTGGGGGATGCGACAAGAGCGATCTTACTCGTGGTGCACATTAACTACGTTGTCTCAGGTCACACAAAATCGGCACAAGAAATCCTATCCTGTGGGACTTCTATGTGTATAGAAATTCAATGGTTCACCCAAAGAATGGGACAATAGCAATGATGAACTCGAAACTTCTTGGGGTCAATTCATTCTTATTCCTTTACTTCCTTTATTGGTAAACCTTCCCAAGATTTGGAATACAAAGTTATGATGACGTTGCAGTCTAACAAATGCCATTCTGGTTCATTTGAGTTATTTTCTTTTATCATATTGGGTACCGTATTTTCCATTATCAGTTACCTCATCAATATTTTATTTTAGCAGAATATTATATGAAAATGATACATTACCCTGGTTCCCTATTCTTGGTAGACAGGAAAAAAGGAGAGTAGTAAGCAATATAAATATTTACCTAGATATACTTAGGGTCTGCTTAGTATTTAAATTCCAGATGTGTTTTTGTTAGTGCTCAGGAGTACCTATCACAAGTCATGACATGAATATAAAAATACTTCACCAGGAAAAGTCTGAAAAATCTTGAAAAGTCGGGTATTTTGCAGGTCAGGGAAATAAGAATTTTTTTGGAGGGGGATAGGTGAAAATATTCAAAAGACTGGGCTTTCTATCCATTAAAAACCACCTCCCTTTACGGCGTTACTCATCCCACGGGACCACCGCCAAGCATTACTTCATAAGAGAAGTTAACTGGCACCTGGCCTCATTTGCTAATAGTTGGTTCTACTTTCCTTCTCTTGAAGACACAGGGTTGGAAGAAAGACTGTGTAGTTGGACACTGCCTCCCACTCTTCTGTCTTGTCTGGCGTCAGGAAGACTATTTCTTCAGGTTCAGGTCGTCCACCCATTAGTTATACATCTCTCTCTCGCCCTGAATGCGAGGGCATACTAAGAACACGCGTTCTGCATCCTTCATGACTTCAGTGCACAGAGGACACGTGGGATGGTTATCCAATTTAATCCGCAATTGAAACTACCATGGCCAGTTAGTATTTGGGCGAGTTACTGGACTACTTCACCATGACGTATACTGATCCGCTCTTTCATGTTCGAAATGAATCTGTGCGTCCACGGTCTCCACAATCGGTTATCCACATCGTCCCAACAATTCTGCCACTTCGTGTCTCTTTCTTCAATTACAGAAACTCTTTGCATCGCATCGGTGTCCTCGAGTCGTCTCCTGTCGATTATCTGCCGCTCATCCGCCAGCAGTTCGTTGGAAGTCATACCCGATATCACACAAACTGCATAATAAGATGCTGTAAGGAAAGCGACTGCTACCCTCAGTGCACTCCTGCGGCAGGTTGAGACCATTTCTCTTTTGTAACTTTCTATACTTACTGCACAGGTTCATATTGGAGCCGCATACAATAAGATTCCATTGCTCACAGATGCTTGGAGCTTTCTCCGATTTTGTCTCGGACCACTGACGTTCGGTTTTACACGCTACAGACGGTCACAACGTTAGTGGCCTTTCTACTCATACTCTGCAGGTCTTCCTTGAATTTCAGTCGTGCGTCAATCAGTGCACCGAGGCATATCACTGAAGGCTGGGAGTGATTCCCTGAATCTGACAGAATGACGGACTCTATAACCTTTCGACTACTGGCGAGTACCACTTTGGTCTTATGGTCTGCGAGTGTTACGGCAACAGTGGAAGGCCGTCCGTGAATAATCGCAGTCTCATCCGCTTTGCATTTCACTTCCTCCAGACGCTTGACTAAGCAATGTCATCCGCAAAGCCTGTTGACTTCACACCTTTTGGCAGCGCAAGCCTGAGGATGGCATCGTACATAACGTTACTCAGGATAGGTCACAGCATTCATCCCTATGGCACACCACTAGTGACACAGTATGTTCGTCGTCCCTCCTCTGTATCATATATGAGGAGTCTGTCTTTGAAGTATCTCTCTACGGTATGAAGTACGATGGAACGTCCATCTTGTCGAGTTGAAAACATTTTTGACGTCTGGGTTACAGAAGTGCTTAGTACCCCTCTCCCATCTCGTCTTGGGTAGCAATCTGAGTCATGCTGACTGATAACTCTACTGTTGAATAACACTTTCTAAATCCAAACTGATTGTCCACGTGACCGTTTGACTCTTCCTTGAATTGCTGCAGTCGATTAAAAATAGTCCTCTCCACTTCACCTGCTGTATCTTACCTGATATAAGGCGATAGGAGGATGGATCTTACCGTAATTCCTTTTACCCTTCGAGAGGAGCACCAATTGTCGCTTCCATTGTCCCATGGCCTTCCCCAAAGATCGCTGTCTTTCCTTTGTAGGCTCTTGCTTGATGTAATATAAAATCTAATAGTAAAATCAAACAACCGGATGAAAGCCATGTGGAATATTGTTAAAAATTACACGTCGCGAAGAAAATGTTTCTTTACTAAACGATGGCAAAATCGTAACAAATCCTCAGGACATCGCAAATTTGTTTAATACTCACTTCTCAGAAGTTGGTAAAATAACGAACTCAATATATCCAAATCAATGTCGTCCAATTATATCCACCCACGTACCCAATTCTATGTTCACTTCCAACACTAACGCCAGTGAAGTCATGAGAATCATCAGCTCATTAAAAAGCAAATTTTCAACAGGCGTAGATGATATAGCCGAGTTTATTGTTAAATTTTCGTCCCATGCTATATTAAATCCACTCATAAATATTTTTAATACTTCTTTATCGGAAGGGGTGTTTCCTAAAATATTTGAGAGAGCTAAAGTGAAACCTTTACACAAGAAAGGAATTTTGGAAATTACCGACCAATATCTCTTCTATTCACTTTCTCAAAAATCCTAGCAAAATTGTTCTATAAGCGTCTTCTAGATTTTTTATCAAAAAATAACATTCTCTCTGACGATCAACACGGTTATAGGAACTCCTTTTCCACTACAAGCGCCATATTTTCCTTCTTAAACGATGTTACCACATCTCTAGACCGTGGAGAAAATCCTCAGGGTGTTTTTCTTGACTTATCCAAAGCATTCGATGTCATCGATCACGAAATTCTCCTTTCCAAATTGCATTCTTTAGGCATTCGTGGACTTCCACATCAATGGCTAACTTCTTATTTAAAAGATAGATATCAACAAGTAGAAATATCCTATACTAAAAATAAAATACTTGAGCGTTGTCTTTCAGAAACAAAGCCACTTACTTGCGGAGTACCCCAAGGATCAATTCTCGGCCCTATACTCTTTTTATTGTATGTGAACGACATGTCATCATCCACATCAGATTGCAAAATGGTTCTTTTTGCTGATGACACTAATTTACTATGTAAACACGCCAATGCTCAAAAAGTTTTGTCTAACCTTTCGACTTGGTTCCATGCAAATCGTCTCATTGTAAACACTGACAAAACAGTGTCTATGTCATTTCACAATAGTATCACAAAATCTTTACCCCAGGTTTCTCTTTCTTTAAACGGAACACAATTAAAAACTGTTACAAATACAAAATTCTTAGGTCTCCATATTCAAGACAACCTCAAATGGAATTGTCACATTGACAATCTTAATTCCCAATTAAGCAAATTGTGTTACGCATTCCGAATCTTAGTTAACGCAGTTAGTCCACGTATTTCCCGTTGCGTATATTTTGCAAACGTTTACTCCCATTTACGTTACGGCATTACCTTCTGGGGTAATTCCGGTCAGAGTATTCAAACTTTCAGAATTCAGAAGAGGATAGTTCGGATAATTTGTAAATCTCACCCCCGAAACTCTTGTAAACCTTTATTCAAGGAATTAAATATCTTAACACTTCCCTGCATTTATATTTATGAAACAGTCGTGTTTGTTAAGACCGAATTACTGAAGTGCCACCCTTTCTTTATACGAAACAGTCTCGTTCACGAACACTATACACGCAATAGTAGTAATATTCATCGCCCTAGAGTGTCAACCACTCTTTGCCAAAAAGGACCTTATCATTCGGGAATCGTTCGATATAATTCTTTGCCCAAGAATATAAAAGACATTATGAAATTGAATCTGTTCAATTCAGCGGTTAAAAACTACCTCCTGCACCATTGCTTCTACACTGTAAAAGAATTTATTGATTTTAATAAAAGTTAAATTTGTCTTGTACTTTATCACGCCATTGCTGTAGCACTTTTTAAATAACTTATAACAATTTCAAAAACTATTTTCTTGCATGGTTGTGTTGCCGTATGGCTCATATTAATTTAGTTTTATGTGTACTCAACTTTGGCACGGTTGTGTACATTAATTCTGTAGCCCCATCCTGGCCCGGGTTTTTCTCCGTTTTTCCTTCGGGTAGAGGCGGATTTATCATACAGGTTCTCTAGGCTTTGTCTAGGGGCGTGTTTATTGTAACAATAAATCGTGAATGTAGAGTGTGTTTTTTTTCAACTCTTATGATTTTTAAACACTATACTCAGAATAATCTATAGTTCGATAATAACTTGTACATGTAAATTTACAAACATATTTGCGTTAAATTACAAACATATTGACATTATATATGTATTTTAACTCGCAGCTAACTTTTTATCTTATCTAGGAACTTTTGCTGAAATTTTTGAATCCGCCTCTGCCTTAGGGCCCTTGATCGGAATTGATGGGATGGTCCCTTGCTTGCTTCCGGAGAGTATATTAGTTTATTGTCCTCCACGTGGTCATACGCAGTCTGTGCTGTTTTTTGACAATAAATTTAATAGCCTACTTCAGCTCTCTCCGGTGCTGTCTATATTCTTGCTGGAGAATAGTGTAGTTTGGATTAACCCTTGCTCATTGAAAAAGTCTTATGATGGAGTAGCTGAGTTCTGCATACTATCGTTCCACCAGTAAACTGGAGATCTCTCATAGTTCCTTCGACATCGCTCTCTGATTCGTCATCGACAAATCAGGCATTGCAAATGAATGACATGAGTTGTTGTGTCATGTTTTCCGCTAAGCCGGTTAGGTCCATCTCCTTATCCATAATGAAATCGAAGGTATCTCGATCAAATGCGTTGGCCTTCCACCGTGCTCTCCTGCAATTGTTCCAAGCTTTTCCGGGCTACCGATGGTCACCGGACTCCAAAACCTAGGTAGTGGCCGAATGGTCGGTAAACCGGGTTAATGGAAAAGAATAAAAATTAAAGGAAAAAATGAGACACCCACTCATTAATGTAAGGTAAATGATTGAGCTCTTACTATCTTTGCTGAAAGTGGCATCAGTGCTATCGTTGAGTAAAACAATTTGAAAAGGGAATAGGGACTCAGGAGGACTAACACCCCTTTGATTCATGCGACGGCCGTCGCTTTCAGTTGCCCGGAATTGACATCACCTGCGATAATCACAGGATGTCTCTCTTTAGCATCACTGACAAGTCGCTACACCATTAACTCATACCTCTTAGGATGCAGGTTGGGCTATAAATATAGATGTCTATTTTGGTCCAAACAAATCCAAATTTCAGGCTTCGCATTTTCTCCTGTAACGGGAATTTACCTCATGCACAGAGAGACACTTGACCTAATAAACAGACACCTATGCGTCACTTTCCAGATCTTTATATTGCTCCGTCAGAATTGCGACATCTATGTCGAGCTCCCGTATCTTGTGCAGCCTCACAGTGGTTCAGATTTAGCTGAAGGATTCTTATCCTCGACTCTTTACGGAAGCCATTTTTCCATTTTATTTGCTATACACTTTTACTCTGTACCTGAGCTCTTGGCCATTACCAGGGTCTTATTTGTCACTGTTTCTTCCTCCTCCTTTCCTACATCGTCATCCTCGTTCTCTTGCTTTCCTATCATTCTCATTCGTGCCGCACGCCACATACTCGTACTTACTGTCACAAATTCTTTAAAGTTATTTTACTTACTTTTGTTTCCAATATATTTTCCCCGTTCTTGATTCCAAATATGCCTTTCTAATTCTTCTGGAACCACTTCCCTCGCTTGTTATGCTGTCATACATGTGTTCCACTGTCTTTTCCTTTGCCACAAAGGCAAATGGTTGGTCCTATATATTTTCCTTCCATAAATATACTTATCTTATCTCCATACCCCGTCAAAATCTCTAGTATGCTTCCATTGGGAGCGATGCATCGTCTATTCTTATACACGAAGTCTACCTGTTTAATAAACTTCCATACATCTCTTCCTTCTGTCACATGTTCCCATCGGATCTGCCACCAATCGCTCATCTCATCGCAGTTTTCGGTTCACTTGATCAACGATGTCGTCGATCTGAATACTGGACCTGCCACTCCGCTCTTCATCATGTACATTTGTGCGACCATTTTTGAAGTCTCGACATCATTGCCGTACCTTTCCTTCACTCATTGCTGTAGGTCCATACACTAGGCACAACTCCCGATGGATTTCTGCAGCTGAAGATCCCTTTGCACGCGAAAATCGAATCACTAGCGCGCACTTAACTATTGGCGGGAGAAACGATTGTCACGGGCATTGCGATCTGAATTCACCGGTAGGCAAACTACTACTGAATCAAAACAACAAGGGCTGTAATGACCTCGATATCGGCGAGCCGTAAAACCCCAATAAAAAAATCAAAACAACAACTGATCCAAACAGCAGCTTCGTAAATTCAATAGATGGCGCTTCATGGGTGAAACTATGTTCAGACCTACCAATATTTAAATGTAGGACGATTTGAACATAATTCGCACGAAAGTATTTTACATCAGCCCTTCAGCAAATGGAGCTGGGACTCTCAGTCCTACAACTGGAACTCGTGTCTGTATGTTCCTGCATGTAGGAGGGAGCTTGAGTTACGATGTAATACAGGGGTGGATCCAGGATGTGGTTATGGGAGGGGTCCATAAAGAGAAATACTGGGGTGTGCAGGTTCCTCCACCAGAAATTTTTTTAAAATTAACTTCTTGAAACTGTAATTTAAGACATTCGTATATATTTATTTATATATTTCACATCATATATGTACATTTAAAAGAACATGTCATAATTTATTTCCTATACATAATTAACGCATTAACTTAAATTGCAGTTTTCATTTTTAAAACTTAAATATTTTTGAAATATTTCGTGCTTATTGTCAAATTTTTACGTTCCTGCTGACAAGTGTATTCTCTGCTCCAGATTCACTCAATATGCTAATTGATTAATAGCGTACGGGTCTCGGCTCCCATTAATTGTGGCCCAGTTTTCTTTGGTCGCGACCACATTCGCAATTTCTTTTGGCAGAACCTCATTCCCGATTTCGACGTTCCGTCTTCTGGCAGTGGGTGCATTTGTCGCCGATGCTCAAGGGATCCTTTTTTATGCAATGTAAGCGTTATGTTATGCCATGTGTGGGTTTTCGCACCCTAAAAATCTGCGACCGGGTTGGAACCCGCGTACTGGGATGTGAGGTCACTACAGTAACCAACCACTCATCCATCGGCGGCCCTCGATATATTATTTAACCTATAATTCACATGCAATTGAAAACGGCGTTCCATCTAAACTGTAACATGTATAAAATCATAAATTACGAGGAAGAAAGTGGTAATATTGAAATACAATGTTGGATACCAAAAATAAAGTACATATCTTTTTTACCAAACGCGCAGCAGAGAAAGATACAGTGAAATATCGCAGCCCTATAATCATGTTTTCATGTAGGAATGGAAATAATAAAAGCAAAGAAACCAATTTTTGTCCTACGCAATCGTCATGGATTTACATAGATTTTATTAGTTCGTCTTGTATCTTTCAATGGGCATGCTGAATTTTTTCAAAGTAAAAAAACTTTTTATTGTTGCTATTGCTATTTCTTTTGACTGGAGGGGGGCACGTGCCCCCTGTGCCTCCCTTGGATCCACCAGTGGTGTAATAATAAATCCATGGATCATTGCAATGATGTGTGAGTGACGGGAGTAATTCGTTAGAAGATGAATAATCACAAGTTTCTGAGTGAGCGGAGGAGTACTTCTTTCGCAGGGAACATCGAGTACACGTGTCCAGCAGCGGGCGACTGCGAAATTAACAAGAGACGTCGCAAAGCGTGTCAGGCGTGTCGCTTCCAAAAGTGCCTGAGGATGGGCATGCTGAAGGAGGGCGTGCGTCTGGACCGCGTGCGTGGCGGGCGTCAGAAGTACCGCCGCAACCCCGATCTGCCTTACCAGATGATGGCTGCTCCGAGACCTGCGCCCTCGCTCGAAGGTATCTTGTACTCAACTTCAAGAAAGCTGTAATATAAGCCACCCTTTTTTAAAATAATGACCTATCATTTTAAAAATATGTTTTGCCTTTTTTAATTTAGAAACTACTGAGGTCTAAATCGACAAAAAATAATATAAATTGACTTAACTTTTATAGCTTGTCATTCTTCTTTAAGAATAACAGCAAATTCTTTGTCCGTTATGAAATTGCAAGATTATTCTTGGAAACCTGGTAATTTATTGGTAGTAAAATAAACACATATGCTAAATATCAATGTACATTCAAAAATATTAATTCAACAGGTATATACTATTTACCTAGTGCTTCATTCACAATTATACACTGTTAGCTCCCAATGAAACATTCCATGGAGACCACATTGTGGCATGGCTAATGTACCATTGATGCATTACTAGATTGTTCTTAAACTAAGTCATTAAGTGATGCCAAACACACCTAAGGTTGTTGTTTTGTTTTGTTTTTCAATTCCCTCATTGTAAAGGAGCCAGACATTAATTTATTTACCTAATGAAATTTGCGTAATATCCTTTTTGAATGCAAATGTCTGGCTGCTTTAAAACTCTTACTAATACTCAAAATCAGCATTCTAAGTATACAAAATAATGTGAAGAGTATATGAAATAAATTGATGAACCCTAAAGCCCCAACAAAAAATAATAATAATAATATATTAAGTAAAATCCACATTTATATGAATGTATTTGTGTATATACATACCAGCATAACTCCATAATGCCTGGAGAAATTTCAACAAATTTGGTTTAGACTCACTATCTAACAAAAAACATTGTGGAGGTCACCCCTACTGGGGTGACACCCTTGACACTACTTGGAATGCAATTGGATGAGGGTGAAATGTAAAAATAATCAAATATGAACAAAATTAGAATCAAATTCATTGTTGATGGATCTGCCAGACTGAATACATACACAAACATTCAGAGTATAACCAAGTTCAGCACCTGATTGGGGTAAGACATCGTAAGCATCGCTAGAAATGAAGAGCAAAAGTGGCATTTAAAAATAATTCATTGACAGAAGAAGAACTGAGTTTGGGATATACTACAAAAATTGGTAAACTACATATACTTGGTTTTAAAATAAAATTTATGTATGTAAAATTTTATTATTTTATTATATGAATAATTTCCATTGGTTTATCAATGTCTTGTTTCTGTTTTTCTTTCCACAGACAATAAAATGCTTAAAGCACTTACCTCCTGTGAACCAGATTTGTTAGCTGCTTCCCCTGACCTGAATATTGTAGACTTGGAGTTACGAGTGGTGAGCACTCTGAGTGATCTGTACGATAGAGAATTAGTTGGAGTCATAAGTTGGGCCAAGTTAATTCCAGGTAATTATTAGATTATTGTGCATCCTGGTAACCTTAGTCTCTTTTTGTGATTTGCTATTTATTTATTTTTAATTAATTAATTTTCATAAAACATTTAAGTTATTTTGTTAAAAATCATAATTTTATGGTGACATATACATTTAAATGTGAAGGAACCTGAGAAATTTGCTTTACGCCTGTTCACTTTATTAGATTAAAATATACTTTATTATTCCTGTTTGAAATTAGTTTCATTCTGAAAATACTATCTGACAAAAATTTCAACAAGAGTTAATATTATTCAAGTATAGCTGTACAGTGTAAAAAATAGTGTTTATTACAAAACTATTCTGTACTCTCAATAAAGAAACTTATTAGTAAAGAACAATAAGCAATATGGCAATACATAGAGAAAGGCACTTTCCAACAACAACTCTCCCTAGAACACAGGAGACAATAATAGCCCACATTCTTATTGCTTAGAACAGGATTTGCACCCTTAACTATGGCCATTATCTATTTACAAAATGCATGCTTTAAGTTTGAAATATCCAAAATGAAATTCAAATTATTCATGTTAGCACAGATATAATGGAAAATTCTAGGGACCAAAGTTCTTGGGCTAGTATAGATATATAACTACTGTATACCTACCATATATAAATTAACTACTTTTTTTTTCTTGCAAAATTGGAACCACATACTCGATGTGTGCGGAATTTGTCTTTGATTCAACTGCTTGTTTGTGCACAAAGTTCTTAAATGTACTCTGTTCAAGTTGAATTACTCTGTACTTTTAAAAATAATTGATTAAAATACAAAAATTATTTTGCTTACTTATTATTGTTTCTCATTATTTATATTTGTAATATCTGTATCTGTAATCAATCTTGGCACAGTTGTGTACAGTACCTGTGTAGTGCCATCCCATATAAGATTTTTTATTGCAATTGGCAGGAAGGCTCTTGTTTGTTTCTGGAAAGGAAAATAGCTTTTATCCTCTAAATGGTTGTATACAATTCTGAAACTGCTTTATTGGCAATGAATAGTTTACTCCAATTTGTCCCTGTATGTAGACTTTTGATTGTAAATATTTGCGATTTATCTTTTGAATGAGGTAGAAGGATATAATGCTTAATTTAAACCTACCCTAGTTGAACAGTGTGTTGTGTTTAACTTTATTCAGTGAATTTTATTGTGAAATGGTTTATTACTTTTGAATCGTAATATGTTCTTTGATTCATGTCAGGAGTATGGATTTAATAACTTTAGTTTCTATAGAACATCGTATTAATCAAAATGTAGTCTACTTACATGGTTGTTTTTAAATAGGAATATTCCTATTTTTTTCATGCCACTTTCTGGGACTATGTTAAATAGTTGTTGTATTTTGTGTTATGAAATGAAGTAGTTTCTTCTAATATTAACCTACTTTTAGTTCTGAAGGAGATTTAGGTTATTTTGTTATGAATATGAGGAACAACTTATAAAAGATCTATTTTTCACCTGAACAAAATATTGGATCATTTAGAAATGTGATAAAATATTCAAAATTACTTCTCCCTTATTCACTGCCCTATTCAAAAGGTAAATCCCTTATTGAAGTGTTGTTCCATTTTTGTTTTAAAATAAATATTCTTCACAGGATTTACAGAATTAACTCTCAATGACCAGATGCGATTATTACAAAGTACATGGGCTGAGATCTTGACACTTGCACTTGCCTTTAGATCCTTGGGACAAAATGGCAAATTACGATTTGCTGTTGATTTTTCATTGGATGAAAAACTGGCTCGAGATTGCAGTGTTTCAGAAATCTACCAACAAGTAAGTAACTTATAAGCTGTTATTACTCAGATGGATATAGTATTCATCTGTAGTTTAGTGGTTAGCTAAAGCAACCTGACATTCCCTGAGAGTTTGAATAGTTACACATTTTAGGGCATTTTTTATTTACTAATTATAACATTATCATTTTTCTCTTTTGATTGAATGTTCATTTAACTGCAGACTGAAAACTGTCTACCTGAGTGTTTACTATCGCCTGTATATTATGTTTTAATTTTGTATTTTTTATATTAAGAACATTTTTAAAATTTATTACTTACTTCATATTATCGTTACCTGAAGAAGTCTGGCATCTGTAGACAAATCGTGTGATTATAAAAGTTACTAAACATGTTAACATGGGTTACCATTCTGTCAGTCAACTCTTTTCCAGAAATGTTTAATTTTGCAGTAATTACTATATTCTGTTATTCCAAATTATATTCATTTCTATTTACTGGAATATTAACATATGCAAATGAAAGAATTGATCACAGCATACTTGTGAGGAATCAGATTAACTTCTCTTTCATGTAGTTATCCAAACTATTCCTAAATTTTCTAAATTACATCCACCTGTACTAATTTTCAGGCCCAAAACTGTCATTGGTCATTAATTTCAATTTTTGGAGTGAATTTTATTCCAGCTTCTTGTATGTTAAGGAATTTTAGAATATCTTCCACATGTTTAATATTTTGTTTAACAAAAATTTCATCAATGTATCTCTACGACAATTTGGGCAACCATGGATAAGCTTTTGAAATTTTAATTTAAGTTTGCTCATAAATAAGTTTGTGATAATATTTTAGTTTGTTCTTTAAAACACATGATAATGAATTACTCATGGCGGTCAGTTATTTGTTCAGGGAGATTTCCTCCACAATAATTTGGGTTGGAAAACTCAGAATAATGTATCAAGAATTCAACAATTATTTTTGCTTCTAAATTTATGGATTGTAGCCAAATTTTAAGCATGAAAATCAGTCTGTCTTTGACCTGTAGTGATAGAGTATCTAGTGCTTTGATACTTTGTCACTACATCACAGGAATATACATAAGATATGATTTTGTTTCTTTTATTTACTCTTTTTGGTGAATTAGTGAAAACTAGTTTTAATACAATGATTCATATTCATAGAACTAAATACTATAAAATATGAATCTGAATGTATGACTTAAGAAGATGTTGGATGTCTTGTTTGGCATGGCGATGATAGAGTTAAAGAAGAAAAAACATTAATATAGTTTAAATGTACCAAATTGCTAGTAAACTTTTAGTTTCTATAAAATTCACTTAAATTTTTATGCTCGAAAAAATCAGTTTACAGTTTAAGTAGTGAAATATTTTTTGTCAGTGCCAATCTGTGATTGCTGTACCCACATAAATATAAAGAATATAGTGTTAGTTTTTTTTACTTATATTTTCTCTTCCAATTCTTTCAAGTAGCAACAGTAATTCACAATTAGTGTGTTTTAAAATATAAATTAAAAGTCCAAAGTTCCAAAAACAATCTTTATAGTCGTACCTCATTTTGATTGATTTAGTGTAACAGGAGTCTTAACAAAAAGTTACCTTACTTCCCTGATATTTATCCATTCTTGTCCAGACTAGATAACTATTTTCTCCTATTTCTATTGACATTATTGTTAACTGTCTTGGCATTTAAGTCAACCATCAGCAGTATAATACCACTTTTAGGTCTCGTTTCCATTGGGTTGCCATTTAGGTCTCTTGCCAAAAGGTCATAAAACATTTTCAGTACTATTGTCTTCTCTGAGGGTGCATAAGATTTAATGGTGACATCTTTGTGTATTTTGTCTTTTGTTCTTGCTGTTATAGTACACTACACATTGGGATTCCAGCTCTGAAGTACATCTGGCATATTCTTGCATTTTCGTGCTCAAAAGTATTTGTACTCCTTTAGAGCTTAATGTGTATTGTATGATGTGTATATACTGACTGATTGCCATCCTTTGTAACAGTTTCCAAATTCCAGTTCCATCATATTTCACTCGCTTATATAATTTCTTTTTTGTTTATTTCAAAAACTTAATTTTGTCTTGCACTGTATTGTCATAACTTTTATTCCACATAGACTTGTTGAAAAAATGACCCAACTAAATAAATTTGTGGATGATTAGGTTGTAAGGGTAGTACATGCCAGCCTGAGCATTTTCTTTGAATCACATTGTTTTGATGATGCCTTTACTTGGTCATGTTTAAGATCTCAGTCAGATTTTGACCTCAAGTAATAGCTTTGTTGACATTAAAAATTGGTAAATAAACAAGAAGAATAAAAGGGGAAAAAATGGGAGGGATATTAATTAGTTCCTAATTTGAACTGTTCTGTTTACTGGAAGTAGATACCAAATTCTGTTTATGTCCCTACTCTGAAGACTGGTTATCGCTTAAAGAAAAACAGTCTTTGTTTAGTTTATCGCTTAAAGAAAAACAGTCTTTGTTTAGTTTTTCAATATATTCTTCATGTACCCCATGGATTATACATTTTCTGTTTCAGTGTATGCATATTATAAAAAGACTTGAACGCTTAGCCATTGCAGAAGAAGAATACTATGTACTGAAGGCATTGGTATTGGCCAATTCTGATGTGCATATGGATGATATTACAGCACTTAAAAAATTTCGTGATACCATACTTTCAGCACTTTTTGACTGTGTGACAGTTATAAGGTAAAAATTATAGTTCAATTATTGTACTGTATTTAGTCAAAGAAATCACCTCTCCAAAAAATATTTTTTATAAACAGTTTTATTTTATTGATAACTAAAAAATGCCTTTAGCTCTGCTGTATTATTCTAGAAATTTGCTTTGTCCTCAGGTTTATAATATAGTTGAGTAAAACTTAAACCTAGTATGTATGTATATATATATATTTATTTATATATATTTATTATATATATTTAATATATATATTTATTTATTTATATATATATTTATATATATTTATTTATATATATTTATTTATAAAATTATTTGTTTATGATACATATCTGATCCATTATGTTTGAAAATTGAATTCCAATGTGAGTAAATTTCTTATAGGAGCTCTGCTGCTACGTCACATATGCACCAGATGTTGTTATGTCTGCCAGCTTTGCGTCAAGCTGATCAAGTGATTCGTCGATATTGGATGGCAATACATCGAGAGGGGAAAGCTCCTATGAATAAACTCTTTGTAGAAATGTTGGAAGCTAACTTTCGATAGGAGACAGTTTTTCAACAAAAATGCTGAGAACTTTCTTTTAGTACATGTCTGGTCTTGCAGACACAAACAAATCTGTGAATTGACCTATTTATGGTCTCTTGAGCTATGGAAATGTTACATTTACGAGGTCTCAGGGGGATGAAGACTGATGCAAGGGAATAAATGTGGAGGCTTTTAAAGCCAGAATCAAGAAATAAATTACTCTTTTCCAGTTAAGACTGTACTGTTAATACAGCAAATGATAATTGTGTCACCATGTCTGGGCATCTATAAATGGCAGTCTGGAAAAACTGAATGATATTGATTGTCCCTGGTAAGGGTTATTGTGTATTTATGTGTCTCAGTCAATGTACATAACTTGGAATCATTCTGAGGTGGTGAGGATGCTTCTATTGACATGGAGTTGCAATTGGTCAACTATGGGTGAGCTGTTCTGCAGGAAGTCAACTGATTGTACAAACATTCTGTGATTATTGTTATAATTCATCTTTTTTTTTCATTCTGACTTGCTTTTCTTTGTTTGTTTTTTTAATTATTTTATATGCTCTCAAGTTGTAAATTTTAAATAATGTTTCTGTGAGATTTTTGTTGGCAGAGAGCTTAAGAGATGCGATTTAATTATTTTCAAAGAAATTTTTATTAGTAGAAACAAAATATTGTGTTATTTGATGAAAAGTCTGGAGGAAGAAGCTCAAAAAGTATGTTTCTTCGTTGTTGGGTTGTTTTTTTTCTTCAAGATTTTACTGGTTACTAATGAAAATCTATTACCATAAATGTGAAATGTAGCAAAATGTATTGTTTTCTCATACAAATTACAAGGATGTGATAATTTAAAGTTTACTTCCTTATTTAAATTCCCTTAATTTTGTTGTTTATTTCTGACTTTATCCAATCATATTTGTTGGAATAAGGAGCAAATAATTGATCCAATTTACTTTCTTTGATAGAACAAACGAGAATATTGTTGAGTTTTCTGATTTGGTTTTACTGAGTTATGTATAATTTTGCTTCTTTACCTATAACGATATAATTTTGGGATGTTCCTTATTATAGATATATATGACTTTATTTCTTGACCTGGGAAAGGAAATAACTGTAGTGTATCATTTGAACACTAATTAGGGTTAAAGACTGAGATTGAATTTCTTGCTTGTTCCTGTGAGGATACTGTTAACTTAATGTCAGAAGATAATAATCTGTTTACTTGTTGCAATGATTTATATACAATAAATTTATGAAATTGTAAAGTATGGAAATATATTGATATTTTGAATAATATAACTGAAGGTAAGACTGATTTGTTATTTCTCAATTCTGTGATGATTACATAATCCAAATTTTTTCAAACATCTTAAATTGGTTCAAAAACTGAAGTATAATACTAAAAATTGTGATTGTGACTGTGGTCATAAGTCATGTTTATAGGTATTGAAAAGGAAACTAGAAATATATATAATGGATTGCCTTGAATTTTGCTTATTAAGGAAAATCAAAATTTGAGATGATCTCTTTTGTAAATAATGGAAATTTTATTTTGAAATTAAGTTCTACTTTCATAAGTATGTCAAAATTTCAGAAAAATCACAGCTGCATGCCAATGTTTTTGTGAATCATAAAAGGATAGTCTTTTTTCATGAAAGAAATGTATGTTGTTTTTAAATCTCATTTAAAATTCATGATCTGTTGTAGAAACCAATGACTCATTTTAATGTGTAATTATTAGTTGGATATATTTTTCAAAAGATATACAGTTATAAGCTAGGTTTATCTGAATCAGATTTATTACTTTATAATTGATTTTATGCTATTATTTGTTTTACACTAAAAAGCATATGAATTCATGTTTACTCTCATCTGAATTCCTCCTCCCCCTCCTTCCCTTAAATATAAACATTTTTTATATTTCCCTTAAAAAATATATGGTATTTTACTATGAAGGGACCAGATTTTTATATTTTGGTTGATTGTATTTTTATGTGATTGGAGATTTTGTTTCCAATTGAACTTCCATCTTTCTCTTGCTGCTCTACATTTGAATGAATTTGAATCTGTTAATCAGTTGGCTTCCTTTTATAACTTTTTTAGTTGCATTTTACGGGAATGTTGTTGGGAAGAACAAGCTACTGACTTGAAATTGTTATTGCTATTGTTAATTTTATTGCAGTGAAATTCATTATTGTTATGGTAATTGGGTTGTAGTTTGCACCAGTCTTTTTACTCCCTGGCAACTATAACACCAGCAAAAGTACTGATTTTTACCATTCTTTTGTGTAGAGTGTTTTTTTATTTTCTTAACATGTATAAATGTACAAGGGTATTAAATGAATTATTCAATTCTGCCAAACAGATATACAACAGAATTTATACTTATCTTCAAATCTTTGTTATAAGGATCGTTATTGAACCATAGAATGCAGCTGATTTGTTTATTTATGAAACACTATGACTTTAAAAGGAAATTCATTAAGTAAATTGTGCTCTAAAATTTATATGGTACTAACAAAACTCATGATTATCTGTATTAATCTGATAAATTAACAAGATAAAATACACCTAAACAATTTTGGTGTATTATTATTTTGTATTTATCATTTAAATTTAATATGCATTATTCATGTGGCAGTATAATTACAAAGAGAGTGAGAGTAACTGCCTTCTCTTTCTTGTTTTTCTTGAGATATCTCCAAGAATTTTTTTATCGGAAGTACAAGATAGTAATTTAAATTATTTTGTTATTGAATAATAAATGATATATATTTTGATGCTAGGATCAGCTTGTCCTACATTTTGAAAAGCAGTATTGAACTTTTGGGTTCATAATATCTCTCTTTGAAAAAGAACTATTCATTTTCCCTGTTGTGAATTATATCTTGCAAGAATTTTGTTATTAACATTTAAAATGACTAATTTACAAGAAATTTTGTGGGCTTTGATATTTTTAAATTGTTCTTATTTTGTATATAAGGTCTCTGAAGTAATATTATTTTATGATGCTGATACACATGGCCAATTCACCATCCGTAATGTTTAATGGAGGCTGAACTCTATGTAGCAAAATAGTTCATTTGTAAATTGTATTCAGTAACTGAAGACGGAAATGAAATTCTGTAAGTGTTTATTTAACTGTAATTCACTCACGTAATCTGTGTAAGTTGAAGGAAGATATTTCAATGTAATGTCTCATCAAAAAAAATTTTTTAATGCAAATAGTTTTAAAATAATTTTTAGTTGAAGAAATTGAATCTATTTTTAAGCACTTGCTTTTTATCCTGAATTAATTGTTATAAAACCTGTCAAGGCAAAGGAAGGTAGAGCTCAAATAGTTTAAAATAATTTCTTCATTTGTTTGATATTTCTTTCATAAAATTTTAAACTGCACAAAAGTCTGCCATTAATCACCAGTGGGGTGATTTTTTATTTGGTTGCCTTGGGCCAATGTATTCGTGGATGAAGTCATTCATGATAAAATTATTTCACCAAATTACTTTGATGATAATAAAAATGAGTACTTTAATTTACATAGTTAAAGAAAGAATATTTGAATGCAATTTTTAGAATGTAATCTTGGTGTCTTAATTACAATAGACCAAAACTTGTTAGGAATAATAGTCTAAAAGAAACACTCAGGTGTAGCTGCCAGAAAGCTAACTGATATTGTGAGTACACAAATAATATAAAAGAAAGAGTTTAGGAGATTTTTCATAGGAACCATAAAAGACTGATTGAGGGAAGTGTTTTGTCAAGGGGCTTATTGATAGCAGAAATGAAAAACATGACACCTCTGTTGTTTCTTCAATAAAATGTTGTTTCTGTTTTTTAAGACTGTTAAGTTGTACAGAATTATATGTTGTTCTTTATTATAAGATTATAATTATTATAACAATTAACTTGTGATAGCTTCTAAATAATGTGGAAATGCACTTGCTGTAGCATAGTAAATTACATATGTGTGCTAATGTATATGATTTGTTGCAAGTACTCTGTGAGGGTTTCTGCCATGACTTCCAGTTGAACCAGTTGAGATGGTAGTTTGCAGCTTCTGGTTCAAACTGTAGATCACTAAGTGTTTGCTGCACTATTGATTAATGATCCGTTAAATTTGTTCTGGTTTATTATTACTTGACCTTATAACTTTATGTGTTGTCAGACAAAATACCATTAAGATGGGTAATTTTGATAATTTTTCCACAAACATTTCATTCTGACTAAGAAAAGGCACCAACTTCATATATAATCAGGAGATGGCAGAAAACTAGAAAGCTGTAGGCAGCGATTTTTTTAAGTACATAGTTTTCTTTTCAACAAATAAAGAAAATATATTTTGAGAAATTATTAAGAAAAATGTTATGTGTGGAAATATTTATGGGAATGCAAAAATCATTACATCTTTTGCATTGTGAAGTTAAAAATTATATGTGTAATGAAACTGATAATTATGACTAGTAACACAAAGATTTAGGTATGAAATGTGTATAAATATATATTTAACTAGTAAGCTCAGAATTTAAAAAAAATTTCATCATATTAGTAGAGGTGTGAATATGGTACCTAGAGGTAAGGAATCGTTGGAATCGATTAAAAAACAAATGCAAATACATTTTATAAAATATTCAATGAATTTTTATGTATCCTATACCCCAAGTTTATGTGTGGATTTACGGAATTCTTTAATTCTTTTAATTTTCTTTATTTCTTTAATTAGAAATGCTGATAGGAAAATATGTATTACATATGAAAAATAATGAGTATGATATGAAGTGATGGGTTTGAAAATAGACATTTTTTACCCTTCTCTAACTAAAACATACTCAATTATCAAGAGCCTGCTATTGTTTATATCACTTTTCATACCATTTTTGATTCCTTTTCTTTCCATTGATAGGAGTTACTTTTCATGTACCTCTTAATTGATTGTGATCAGATAATTTTTTCCTAGTTGATGACTCATTATATACCAAATAAATGACATTTATCGAAATGTCAATTGAAAATCTAGAACAAATTGAATTTCAATTTCAAATGAGGAACAATTACTAAATCACAGTTAATTTGTTTTCCTTTAAATCACTGAATAAATTCTGCTTTTTTCTACCTTCGTAGTGCAGACTAATAGATTTTCTGAGTAATTCTTAAAGTTACTTCATGTTCACTCTTAAAAATCCTTAAAATTGAAAAGACATTCTGTTACAAATAAAGTTCTAATAAAGAGATTTTACTTGTTTTATTTAATATTTACTCTCTTTAAACAATTATATATTGTGAGTTGGTAAGAGTCCATTGGAAAAGTCTATTTCAGAATGAACACAAATAATAATGAGGTTATGCATAACAAAACAAACAAAAGATTCCAGAAGATACAGAATCTTCTTTTTTTTTAAGAATCTAGTATGTCCAGAGAATTGATTACAAGAGGGTTTTTCTTTATTCAATTCTTCTTAATTATTTTTCCTTCCATAAAGCTGTACTATAAATGAAAAAAAGAATTAATTTGATTCTTAGGTACATTATGTTTTATGTCAAGTTTCTTGGAAATATATCACAAATGCTGTTTTTGTTTTTTGTCTATAATCATCTGATTTATTCTGTTCAATGATAATTTTCCAAGCCAATGTTCTTTTATATTTTAGTTCAATATTAAAAATCTCTAAAACAAGTACTTAGCATGGAATCAGGTTTTCAAAATTTGTGAAATATGAAGGTTATTTTGTAAAGAATTTAAGCAAACATTCAGTTACATGAAGCAGTTCTAGAGGTAAGGATGAAGGCAATGAAAAGTAGCAAAATTCTGCTTTCTGTAAGAATCTGCATTATAATTGGGACAGTAGAAATGATCTGACTTATGCATGTATCCTCTGATGAACTTTGCACTTAAATGAGATATAATATGAAGTACTTTTGTGTAATGTACATTCTTCTTCCTGTTTTATGAACTTATTTGAAATTCTATTATTTCATTCTAAAAGGGAAAAATATGAGAAGAGCTCTCTCACTGTTGAAACACATTGGAAAATACATCAAAATTGAGTGTATTTCTTCAAACAATTTGTTTCTTTAATATTGTAATAAAAATTGTTTGTGTTGCTGCTATGGAATTGGTGCCTGTTATTCATTATTTAAAACCATTTTATAAAATTAAGAAAACAAACTTAATACAAACCCAACACAATGGTACTAGTAAAATTCATTGAAACCCTGACATTATGTTATATGATACTAATCACATGTCTTCTTTGTCTTACTTGCGACCTCCTGTTATTTCTGACAGTTTAAATAGGTAGTATTTATATTAGAAATCTGCTACAGCAGGCACATCTGTAATTATATCTTTGCATTGTTGTAAACATATCTTGACATCATTGATTCAAGAAAAGTGAGATCTGTTCAGAGCAATTTTATATTTATGTATGAATGCCCCTACTGTGTCTCTCTATTGTGTAGTATAACTCTAGTGCTCTAAATTGTGTCCAAAGAAATGGTCTAGTTGATGTTCTATTCATTGTTTTGTAGCTAATGTTCTTTCCTTATTTCTGTTGAAAAATAACAATTTATTTTTATTTGCTTCAATTCATAGTTCAATTTATTAGTTTTATGTAATTTTTTCAAAAGTTGGAAGCATATTTAATCATAAAAAAATATCTAGAAATGACTTAGTGAATTATTAACGTCAACTCTTCCTTCATGTTCTTCTGGTAAGATATGTCATGTCCTTCAGGTTCTTCTGGCTATTTGATAATTTTGCCAAAATCTTTTGTGTAAACTTGAAGTATACTACAGAGTTTACTTGGTTTGCAAAAATGAAGTTGATTACTTGCTCCTGTTTTTTAGTTTTTACTTCAACAAAAGTGTCTATTATCCAAATCTGAAACAGTTGTTGGAAATTTTTTCAAATATCATGTACTCTAGAGAGAAGTATAGCATTGGTAAATAATCAGAGGAAATTTGAAGTTAAAGCCATGTTTTCATGTTGGAATGTAGACCCTACATTCTACAGAAAATCCTGTAATTTTGAAATTAGCTGTAATAAGGTTTGGAACCAATGTGCTGAAATCATCTCTGATTTTTTTATGTCAATGAAGAAAAATGCAAAAGTGAAAATTACTTAAATAGTATGCTTCATTAGAACAGATATTGGTCAATAAATTGGAATCACTACAGCAAATTAGTGAGTAAATAGTTGGATGTTATTCGATGCCTTTCCTCTGGTTTAAAACAAGAAAAGATTATTTTTAAAGATTTTCACCCTATTCACTTGCAAGAGGAAATGACTCTCATGTAGTTTAAAAGTCAAGAAAAACAAATTGGTGGAAGGTTTAAAATTTTAACTTTAAAATCATTTCACAGATCTTTTTTTATGGTGACATCTAATGTACTTCATAAATTAATTTTTTTTATTCCACTGAATGGATATCTCAAACTTCATTTACCAACATTTAGAAGTTTAGTCAAAGTTTTTCTGTTACATTAGTTGTTTTTATTTTTTTTTACTGTTATATGAAAATGTCACCAAATTTAAATTTAACATATTACAAATATTGCAGTCAATGATTAAATAATGCTTCATTCAACAACTTGATCTGAACATTTACTTACCTTTTAGTTCCCATCTTTCCATTAATGTAAATTAATGAGGAAAGAACACCAGTTATGAAACAGTATATATTTCCTTGTGTGTGTTAGTATGTGAACATCATTCATAAATGAATACTCTTTCACTGGTTTATATGATGTATGTATAGAATTTGTGAAAGAGTGCTTGTGTATTATTTTGCTGTATACCTAGAGTAGTGGTTTAACAAGTATTGGTTCTGTTAATATTTTGGGATGAAATTGTTGATTACAATGAAATAAAGGAATCTTAAATTGAATAATTGAACCAACTAGGTACCTTAACTAGTTCTCAAAATTATATTCTTAAACAAACCTTTGCAGTGGAGTCTTGATATCATAATAAATAAAATTAACAATTTATTATGATAGTGCTCAAACATTGTGCCTACAAAGCCAAAATTCTGATTTGTTTGGAATACATTCCAATAGTTTTATATAAATGTATTTGACTATTGATGAGTCAAAGCAAAAATAATTATTTACAGAAGGGATAAATTATGGAACTAGATCTCTGAAAATCTACAACAAAAGTTATACATTTTTATTTGATAATGTTTCTGATAACAATTAGTGGTAAACACATAATTCCAAATAACGTTATTGATGGTATTACATTAGAAAATAAGGTGAAAATATTTAGGAGAAAATTTGGATAAACATGGTAGATTAAATTCCTCGTATTTGGTGTAAGTGTTTTTATCAGAGTTTTCTTGTTGCGTGAAATCAGTTATATGGTCATCTTCTGGCTTATACATTCTGTTCATGAATATTTGTAATATGTGTTCCTTCTTAAAAAGGAGAATGTGGATGTGTTTAAGTACACATTGCTTCTTGTTTAATTATTTCACTACAGCTTGAGTCAGAACCAAATATCTACTTTGCAGCATTTTTTCTTTTGCTACTATTATTTTAAGTGTTTTCTGTACAATAACATTAGTCAATTGCTCCTCACCTAGAATCTGTAAAAGGAAACACTAGAAAATTTATTTTACAATGTTAGGTTGCCTCAAAATAATTAATGTATCATATCAACTGTAAATGAATTTTATATATTTGTTAAGTTTTAAACTTAAATGACCTTATTTTACTACAGGAAAATACCATAGTAATTTGTCTATTAGGGACTGTTAAATTTTTCAACTTAACAAGAAACTAAATATGAAAGTAAATTGCTCTAATATACATTTATATTGAAAATTTTACCTCAACTTTTGTATGATCACACAAAATGTTTGTGAAGATTGGATCTTCAATCATTAATCCATGATTTTTTGTTGAAAAACTGGATTTAACCTTCAGTACAACCACAGAGGCTACGAAGATGTGTTTGAAAGTTAAACATAGAACATGGAATATCTTGTGTTCATTTTTGTTGCACATTCAAAATCTATGGAATTTTGAGTGAGGAAAACTTCTATTGACATACCTCTCCATGATCACTTTAAATATTCAAAATAATACACATTAACCTCAATCTCATTCATTAGTTCATGCTTAAGAGCAAGTAATCTAATTATTAAAGTTGTTTCAAAAATTTGATTAATTTCAAAAATTTCCATATGAATATAATGACCACAAATTAAAAAAGAATGGAGACTAAATAAAATATCCTGAAATAATTAGTATGTGTAGCATGTGTATTTAAACTTTCAACAGCATTTGGAAAACATGTTTAATAATGTACTGTTGGACTTATAACTCGTGTAACAAATGTCTTCAAGATTTTCTCTTGGGGTCAAGTTAATGTTTCACTGGGTTTATGTGAAACCTCAATATGACCAAAAGACAGAGACAGATTTAAATGTTCGGCACCCCTAGGCAGTAGTAAATATAGCACCCTTTGAGAGCAGATTTTTTAAACATATTTTAAATATTTATATAATATATAAAGTAATAATTATACATTTTGGTTCATTTATTATTATAAGGTACAAAGTAGTATAAACCATATAACTAGCTAAAAACCTAAAATAAACCTGTCTACAAAACACTTATAATTTAGGTTTAAGTTTGTAGGTAATCTTTACTGATCTAACAACAATCTTGAAAATAATTTTTGGAGAACATTTAAAAAAGCATCACACATTTAGAAAACGAACTTTTATTCCAGATGTTATAATTTTTCCTTTTTCCATTACTGTCATTTTGCACCCCTAGGCAATTGCCTATGCCTAAATCTGCCTCTGCCAAAAGATGAATAATATAACTATATAGGGTGTGTATATGTATATTTTCTCATACAATTTCTTGAGGATATTGACATGGGAACAAAAAATGCAACCTAAGTGTATATGATGACAAATAATTTTTGGTCTCCATGTATCTGAATTGGTGCAAAGAATGATACCTGTTTCATACTTTCTTACATAATTTAAACTGGTATTTTTTAGCTGGTGATTCAGCCACAGATTTTATATTTAATTCACTGACAGGAACTAAAAATAAATAATTAACCTATTTCTTTTGTTTAATTTCATTGTGTAAATTAAATGGCTTCCATATACATAGTTGTCGTTAACATTATCAAATTTAATTTAATGAGAATAGCATGAATAATTTTTAGTATAATTAATCACTTAGTTCCTTAACCCCGAGTCACATGAATGAAGTTACATGATTACTTAAAATGGTACCTGAAAGTGGAGCAATAGATGATTTCATGCTGGAAGATGATGAATAACAAAATTTCAGGAACAAACTGTAAAGTTTCAACTCAAAATCAACAGACCAATTTATTTTTGTAAATCCTTCAATTTTTTTTTACTGCAGATGCTCATTATTATAAAAACTTTTGCAAATGATACTTCAGTGAAAGTACCATCACTGATTATTGTGTAGAGTAGATGTCTCCACAATAAAGCATTCATCATAGAATATGACTGTAATTTTTATTCCTGCTTAGCTTACATCTTTCTAAAACTTATCAAGATCAATTTATTCATCTTCAAGAGTAAAAAACGATATCCAAATTTCTTTGACCAGGTACTATTTATTTATTGACTCAGTCAGTATGCTCTTTGGCTCATCTCACTCTAGGGTCTTTCAAAAATGTAATTCCACTGATTGAAATTAAAAATAAAAACTAATTAGGAGGAATAAAAAAAGATATCCATCAAATTATAAACATACTATGAAATTAAATGTTCATTTAACCACTGAAAAATGGTTAGTTCATAAAGTCTAGCTGCCGTAAGAAAAGTTACCAAATTCGTGAGAACTGCCAACCTACTCAATTGATTCCACCTACGTCGTACATTACTCGACTTGGTGATATTTTCATCATATACGTTGTATTCACTACCACCAAACTGGAGAAAATACCACTAGGAGAACCTGTCCTTAAAATACTCGTTTTTTATCCTTTGTAGAGTAACACAAAATTAATATTCCTATTAATAAAATACATTGCATAAATTATCCAAATAATCTTAATTTATTAATCTACTTTCAACGAAATTCATTTTACGGTAGTCTCTTTGATGTTTCCATAGCGTTGGTACACCCGTAAGGTAGTGCAAGTGCTACCAAACGATGATTTTAATATCAAACGACAATCTGAGGCAGTGCAAGTCTTAAGGAGTGTCGGGGTTTTTGTTCTAAAATATTGGTGGTGGCTGTCCTGAAACACCACTCGAGTCCAAACTCTCGATATCTTGAGTATAGTAGTAGTGGTAGTAAATAAATTCATGTTCCCAAAATACAAAAATTCTATGCAAGTTATAAATAAATGCAAAATATAAAAAGTTACAGTATGTTTCAGTGATTCTATCCAGACACAGTTGCAGAGAAATAGTTATTATAATTTTCATTATTATGCTTTAGCAGTGGCATACCTGTATCTTAAGACACCCTGGGCAGAAGTATTTTAGGAGGTCTCCATCCAATGGCATAATATATCTTTTTTAACATAGTTATGTCAGACAGTCTGTTCTTTCCTCTCGTTCTGTGTGATGCAAACACTTCAATTACTTTGTTTAAATTCAGATTTCTAGTTCGTTTGTTTTCAATTCGTAATAAAATGAGGATACTCAGCCTCTCTTGGGTCATGTGCTTCTTAAATGTTTTAAATGATCATTTACTAAAGATGAACGCTCCACACTCGCCATAGTTTCTGGAACGATCAAGAAGAGAAATGTCGGGGAAGGAAGATGCTATTGAGTTGTGCTCCAGAATGAGGAAATCTGCTAGCTGTTGTATTGGTATCCATTAACAATAACAATTTTCAAACACTCAATGTTATGATGTTAACAGCAACATCTCTGAACAAAATAAAAAAACCGATGTTGCTTGAATGGTTGTTTGGTATCAATTTTCTCAGAATTTTGTACACAATCCAAATAGTTTGCACTAAGAATTATCCAGTAGGTAAAACATTCCTGTTGCCAAGGCTAAGAATATTTCATGTGAGTGAAAAGTGATGTGTCTGGAAGCATCTCGGGGTCAAGATGTCTCAAAACGAAGAAGTGGTGACAGAATAGGTAGCCAGCTGCCTTTGTATATTTTCAGACTTAAGTATTAAATAATTTTAAAATTTTTTGTACAATAATGCTTCATACATTTCCATATAGTGAGATACTTTTCCCATTTCTATTCAAAGGAATTCTCAATGCAGTGGCGGATCCATCCAAGGGCACCCCCTCTCCCCCCACCCCACATACTCAGAATGAGGGAAAAAATAATTTAAATCAGTTTACTTATGACATGTATGAGCGAACAATGCAAATGTAAAATTTTAATAGAAATAGAAGTGGAAATGAACTCTGCAAGACAAAATTGTCGGCTCACTTTTATCTCACCATTACTTCTGTTTTGAAAAGCATCATTGTGATCACCCTAAATTTCGAAATTTAGAGTGCACGTGCTCCCATGTTTTCTAGACCCTCCCTTATCGGGATATTTGTATGCCACCACTTTCACGCTGCAACACCCGTAGAGTGGAGGAACTAAATTTCACCTAAATAAGCATAAATATCGCAGTTTGAGTTGTCAGAGTTAGTAATTTCTACATTTGATGCTGATATTTAAAATCACCCACTAAATCCTTTTAAATGGTAAGTGTTTCAGTTGTTCCAAAACTGCTCAGGATATTGAGCTCTAGACTACGATACTTGGGTTTAGGTGTTCCATCTTTGCTAGGGGTATCCTCCACAAGTCAATTCTTCTAACTATTCATCCCTTCGTGAAACAATGTTCTATGCGGTGAAATCGATTAGTTCGACACAAAAAGCATTTCATATGATGTAATATAACGTAAACAGTACATTCATATCAAAAATTTGGTCTCACCTCCTCCCCTCATTGCGGGGGAGCGCACCCACTACCTCCCAATCACGTCCGTGAATTTGCGCGAGAATATGTGTTACGTGAGAAAGACGAGGACTTGTTAGGAGTGTGTATGCAAGAACAAAATGTAAGTTAACCTTCCAAACAAATTTCCTTATTTATAAAAAAACGAGAGAGACGCTATAACTCATCACTATGTGCAACCCTTCGCAGGGCCGTGAAATCACAGGCCCCAGAACAAATTATCACCCCCCTCTTCACTGCGTCCACCACAATTAAATTACACGCTTTATCAATGTACACATATATCATAATGATTAAGTTCTTAGTAGTACTAATTGAAAACTGTGGAGGAGCTTGGATTTCGTTTCAGAGGGGGGTTAAAAATTGGAAACCAGAAAGTGTGTCGGTAAGGAATGAAGTCTCTCTAATCTGTCTTTCAACAATTTAGTGACATGTTGCGTAACATGATGAACGCGTTAACTGAGAAAAGCGGAACAAAAATTGACACCCGAGTGTCAGGCAGATACGAAAGGACGGAAGTGGCCACCCCATGTTCATGAGTTTGGCGGGTTCTCTTGTCGCCCCAGAAGGATTTTCTCTAAAAGAAAGACGAGAGTACTCAAAAATCAGACAATCCTAAACATACTTAATCTTTGAATGTCATAAAAATCGTTTGAGTCATTATCGAGAAAAAAATATACGTACAGAATAAATTGTATACTTGAACAAAAATTAAACAGTAAGACCTGCCGCGTCGGGCACAGGGGCTACAGCACCGGCTGCCCTCACTCCCCCCCCCACACACACATACACCTTCTCGTTGGGCCTGCCCCTTTGTACCTATGGAATAGGTAGGGGTGACGCCCCGACTCCCACGCTGCATCGAGAGTACAACCTTCATCAAATTCTACGAGCAACTGCGTTTAGCGTTAGGAGGAGGGGGTAGAGACTCTTCCCGACACGTTTTTCCACCGACCTGCGTTATTTATGAGGCAAAGACACACATGCAATTTTTGCCCGCTGTCTGCTGCGGACATCTCTCCTTTCTGCGGGAAGACAAAAACGTGTTATTAAATGGGCGAAGACACAATTGCGGGTGCGAAGCGGAAATCTCCTCTGCTTCCTGCGCGATCTTCATGCCTGCTGAGGTCATGTGGGTATATTGAGAAAGCGCAAAAGACGGCGGATGATTTATTTCACGGTGATTTCCTTGAATTTCTACGGACTGATGATTAATTATATCAATTTTCATAACAATTATTGCAAGACTGAGTTTCAATATCACAGAATTTGTTCTGGAGATTCCTCACTTCTTTATGAAAAAAACTTTTCGCGTTCTTTTTAGTGGAGTTCGTTTTTCAAGTTTTTCCTCCTGGAGGGGTAATCCACATTTTTTAAAATTAGATTATATAATAGACGTTAACTGTAGTAGAATTCATTCATAATACCTGCATTTCTGTGTAAATAATCCGCTTTTCTGAAACAGGTTAGCTGATTCTATACGAGTCCAGATTAATGCAAGAATACCCATATTACCATTAATGCATTTCGAATCGCTATGGTATAAATATTTACTTTAAAAATTTAGGAGGCTAACCCCCCCGCCCTCAAGTTTAAATTTAAGAATTATTCTGTTAAACAAGAAAAAAGTAACTGTACCAAATCGAAACTACCCAGAGGATAATTTTATGATCGAAATTGATTTATCGGAAACAAAATTGATGAGTCGTATATGAAAGTTATGCAGATTCTCTGACTTCGAGTAACCTATTATCCCCTGAAATTTTTGACGAACCCAGTATCCAATTACTAATTCTTCGCTCTACCAAGGTCTCTGTAATCTCACAACGTAAGCAGAAATATCAGCTTACAATCATCTATTCCGGAGCGGCCTTCCTTTCTCAGGTCAACACTTCATTCATACGGACGTGTTTGCATAACTTTTACTCATTGAGGCATATTTCTCATTCGTCCAAATACATGAAAACATTTTTAGTATCTAGTAGAATTTAGTTTATCAGAGAGAGTGGAGTTCTTCTCGGGTACGTCTTTGTTGCATAATTCAAAGGGCTGATTTTCTATTAGAAGAGGTTTTCCATAATATGTTTACGTTTCCATGATGCTATGTTGCTAGACGATTTATCATCAAATTCAGAGTTAAATATAAGTACTCAATTCAATTATTAGTAGTTCTTGTGGCATTAGCATGAATGTCTGTGTACTCACGAACGTGTTGTCCTTACACCTGAACCTGAACGTGATGTCCCTACGAGAATTGAAAATAAACCTAGGTTACTGTCGACTTCACGCCGCCATGGCTGGGTCATAGGCGAAGAAGGAATATCTTTCTACACGTGTGGAACGGGAAAGGTCCAGCAAAATGATCATGTTCTCAGTAAGATGGTAGTGGTGGTCTTACTCCACCAACTGGCTGCCTCAATTCACTGCGGAGTGTTCGTTCTGTTCGAGAAGGTAAAACTTATTAAAAATACGATTAACCATGAAACGGTATTAAAGGATTGTTTTAGAAAAAACTAATACAATTAATAGAGTGATATGGGTGGTGAAGGGAGCAAAAAATTACGATTGGTAGGAGGAAGTCTGGTTATTGATGAAGACGCGCCTGTAGAAAAATGAGATTAAACAAATACCGGACAATTGGTATGTTATTTTGCAATTGGTAAGCAATTGGTATGTTATTTTGCAATTGGTAAGCAATTGGTAATTTAATCAACCTTAGGGTATGTTGCCTAGAGTATTGTACTGGAGTCTCAAGTCTACAGACTCATAGTGCACAGCAACTTTTTAGTCTTATTAAAAATAATTTTTACTAAATTACAATATAAAAGATTAAATTAGCAGATCAATTAATTAAAGTACTAATGATAATGATGTTTTTTTCGATTCTGATCTCGATTCGATTTTTTACTTCGATTCCAAATTTGTTTCCAATTCCTGATAACTGAATTATTTCATAATAATGGTCGATAGCAAATTGTCAAATGTGGCGGACGAGTAAATTTTGGTCACCGCTTAATTACGAATTGACAGAAGGAAGCTAAGACAATCAAACGAATGAAAATTCATTTTGCGTAGCGTTGCTATATAACTACATTCGATGCATAATATTCATTCGAGGAAATAATACTTTTAAGAATGTAATATCTGGGTGACCGAGCTTCGATCGGATTGCTCACAAAATGGTCATATGATTTTCAATCAATCGTTAAAAAAATTTAGTATAGTACCAATGTATGACCACGCATATAATGATCTTGACAAAATGAATTTAAAAATATTTTTTGTAAAGGGATTCAACCCATGGTTTACTTACTCAGTTACACTGCTGTGTAACCATTAATATAACGAAAGTAATTCCATACGTAACTATTTTGCTAATTTGGTAACTGCGCAGTTTACGTTGCACATGTATGATTGTGTGTGTGTGTCCAGGTTTAAGGAGTGATTTCTAATTTTATGGAAATGACACACTGTATTTACCAGGTGGAACATATACAGAGAGTAAATAGAAAACAACAATTTGTCTTCAATTGTCTCAATGTCTGAAACATGTACGTGTAACGACCGGGTTCGATTCCCCACCGAGAAAGTTATATTTTCATTTATTTTTGTTAACATGATCTGCCTGATCATACTTTCGTCGTGTAGTAAGTTGAAGGTTATCAACGTGTGTTTTCCTTGTGTTTACTCTTTCCTCGTGTGTTCAACATTTTTATTGTATTTATATTTTTCAATTAAAGAACAAATTTCGAGTCAGATGTCTCGATAAACGCCGGTTTAATTAGCTTGGTGTGCTGTTGGTGGCGAATATATGTTTTCGAATTCTTAATAAAACTCTGTTGTGGGTGGGTAGCTGTTTCCATGATGCAGCGGGTGGTCAATTAAGCAGCAAACGTAGAAGTTTTATTCGTATTTCTGTTATTCAGCAGCTATTTATTAATAGTAAAAATGTTAGAAAGAGGATGAATGTATAAATAGACTTATCATATCATGGACAAAAAAGAATTTAAAAATTCTTCACTTCCGTGGTTTGGAACCCCGGACCTTCCGATTGTGAAGAATGGTCGTTACCTGTTGACCACCGAACTCAATTTCTAAATTACATTATTTGCATTATTAACAAAGCAAGTATTACACATGTGTTTAACTAAGCTACTATAAGTAACATTAGAATAGACAGCTAATTTATAAGTAGGATAGAGCTCTCTCACGTCGAGCCTAACGACGTCCCCTTTCTTCTTAGCGTTGTTACCTTCGTTCATCCCTTTCTCGGTCTCGTGTTTCGACGGAAATTGTCCGGTGGTAGAGTGCGGTGCTTTTCGGAACTGACGAAGGAACTCGTTCAGGTTGGCCTTCAGATTTCCTTCTTCGTGACTCAGAGTGCGATCTTCACTGTTTCGACGTACCGTTCTGCTTGGCCATTGGTTGATAGGTGATACGACGCTGTCAGTTTGTAGTACTTCACTCCACTGTTCTGCAGGAAGGCCTTAACCTCTTCTGCGATGAACTCCCGTTGTCCGAGACGACGGACACTAGAGTACCGTACTCTGTGAATAGGTCATACATCTGGGTGACTGTTGCAGGTTCTGCAGTGAAGGTAGTCTTCTTGATTTCAAGTCACTTGCTATGGGCGTCTACAACAATGAGGAGCTTGGTGTCAGCTACAGGGTCCGCGTAGTCGTTGAGGATGCTTTCCCGTGGTGCCTTCGGATACTCGTAGTGGTGCTCACGGATCTTAGGTGGACATTGCGCATAGGTTGCGTATGTGGTGCAGGACGTAGCGATCTTCTCGATGTTGGAGTCTCCACGTGCCATTCCTTTCATTTTTACTATACCCAAGTGAGTTGTGGGAAGATGGTATCTCGTAATACCGGTAAACCACTACTCGGTGCTCAAACATCTAGAAGTTGACAGCGAGCAAGTATTTCGCATCGAGGACCTTGAAATTATAGCAGGCGAGATCTTGGCCTTCTTCCAAGAGTTTCCCAATTCTGCCAAGATGTCCTTCTTTCTCGCGCGATGGCTTCTGATTTGACGGGTAACTGCTGCGCCTGGTACACAGTAAACATTTCAAAGTCTTCATAATCCACTGTCTCTTCCCCCTGGTGTGAAATTGTGTGTTGGATCTTGTTGACGGTGGATGCTAACGGCGCTCTGGAGCAGTAGTCAGTGTTGTCGATTTGCTTCGATATCGTAAATACAACGATGCTATATATTCAGCATAATTGGCCATGTGATTGATGCACAGGACAGGTAACGACGTCTCTGGAGGGAGCATCTGCGTTAGGGGTTTGTGGACCGTGATCAGGTTGAAGAGGCGAACCTACAGGTAGTTGACAAACTTCTGTACTACCGGACGATAGCGAGAGCTTCCTTGCCAATTTGGGGATATCTCTGCTCTGTTGCAGACATCGTCCGACTGGCGTAAGCGACTGACCGTTGCTGAGCCGATGGGACGGCACTGTTCTGTTGCCATGAAAAATTGTAAGAGTAGGTCATATTGCATAAGGACCTAGGGGGTTCTCGATATCTTGGTAGACTGTCTCCCTCGGGTTCCCCGAGAGGGTCTTTTAGCAGCATATCTTTGAGTGGTCGATCTCTCGTTGATAAGTTGTGGATGAAGGCGCTGTAGAATGTTTCTTTACTGAAGAATAGCTGGAGTTCCTCTAGAATCATTTTGGTACATCCCGTACAGCTCGGATGTGTGCATTTGAGTTGTGGACGCCTTATGAATCGATATTATGGCCAAGATCTTCCAGTATTGGTTCTGTAAAGCTGCATTTGGCTCGGTTGAGCTTGAGGCCATGCTGACGAAAGCGATTCAGTAGTGCAGTGAGGGCTTATATTAGATTTTCAAAAACTATATGTAAAAACAATGGTGTCAAAAAAAATTTACGATAATTGGGAGGTTCTGTAAATCCGTGTCCATTCGCCGCTGCCAGATGGCAGGGATGTAGGTTGCTCCCTAGACAGCGCGAGCTGAGCGGATCAGGCCATGAACCGGGGTGTTGAGTGTGAGGGCGCGACTGAACTCATGATCGACCTCGAGGTGAGTATACGCGTTCGTGGTGTCTAGGTGGTAGAAGAGGGTGGCACCGCGCACCCGGTTGAATAGTTGGTGTATTTTTCGGACCGGGTGTTCATCGACTATAAGCTGCGGGTTGAGAGTCGTTTGTACTCTCCCGTGATTCTCATTTTACCGTTCTTCTTTACGACGACATGAGTCGTTGATGCTCACCCCGAGTATTCTTCCCTTTGTAGAAAACGGACACTCCTTTGCCATCAATTTCTTTGGTGTAGGTACCTCGCAAGGCTGCAGGAACGTCACCTCGAGCAAAGTTGGGTGTGGCGCCATCCTTTGGTGCATCTTGGCTGGTGGTCCTGGCAGCTCTCCGGTGGTGTTGCTGAAGACATCCTGGTAGCGGTTCAGAGTGGCATCAAGTTCTTTTGCCGTGTCCAGGGACAGAGACTACTTGATGGAGAGTTGGTTGTCCGTTCGTGGTTTTCTAAGAAGCTGCTCGAAATTGACCTCTTGCACGAACTCAGAGATCCACTATTGACCAAGGAAAGTCTCGAATTCATCAACCACCGTCGATGTAGTGCCATAGTTGCCGTGACTGGTGACTGGTGACTTGCTGATACAGTTAATGTGGTGGTTAGTGTAACTAGCAAAGTGACGATCGGTCTTCTGTAAAACAATATTTGGTTTCATCATACATAACCTCTTTTTGCTCATCAGTGAACAGGGGGCGCCGGTGTCGAGTTTGACCTTGGCGGTATTTCCCTGTATGCTAATATCTATCAATTGCTTCCCTGGTGGCTGGATTGCTCTAATAACCTCAATTATGCTGAAGTGGTATACGGTATCGACGTCATGAGCTGGTTGCTCTTCTTCACGACAAGTGACGTGTTTTCCACTGCTTCTCTTTCGATTTGCATACTCTAGCGATGTGACCTTTCTTGCCACATACCGGGCAATACGGTGAAGATTGGCAATAATCTCGTCGCACATATTCCTCCATTCCGAACCTTTAAGCAATTGCTCAATTGATATGCGATATTCAAATGTACCGTATTCACAGTGTGTTGCTCCTTGTCGCAATCGAAGGGGTGAAGCTGCCGATCGATTCTCCTGTTCTCTCCATGATGCTCCGAGATTTTAGGTTCTCAGCATATTTGTTGCGATGGGCGTCAAAATGGTCCGTCAATTTTTACTTGATGTCGCTGAAGGAGAGTTTCCGGATTGACGGGACTTCCAAGAATCTTCAAAGCTGCGTTAAGTTCGGCACCCATGTAAACACGTGCGTACTGCGCGTGTTCATTTTCAGGAACCTCACTGAACCCAAGCGCCCAGGTGAACTGTGAAAAAGTCTTTTAGTGGTCCCATCGGCGCCGCGGTATGCTGACATCGAGAACATATAGTGATCGAGGCGGTGCTGGTGACGCTGACTCATTTTCGGTTGCGCTTTGCAAGGAGGTCTGTGTGAAAGCGTTGGCGAACATTCCAGAAAGAGCTTGAAGAGGTTGCGAAGTTCTGCCAATATGAAGAGAGGTTGTGCACTGACAAACTAACCCGCGCGGTATTCGACTTTGTTCGTTTGCACGTTTTTACGTTGAGGTTACGTTCCGTACGATTTTGACTTTTTTCTGGAACTCACACCATATTGTTTATTTATTCAAATTCTCATACCACGTATTTGTGGGTTGATAAATAACAACACAGACCGCCAAACTAAATGACCCATTGGAGTACGTGTGAGAGAACATGTGGCACTAGGAGATGTGGATATAGCAATGGTCAGCGGAAGAAGTGGAAAGTGAGATGGAGAGTGCGAGATGGCGAGGGCTACAGTGTCACCAACTATTGAATGTAAAATTACTAGTGTCTTACACATTTAATGTCATAGACGATAAAAGGGCTTTACGAAAATTTATTCTAAAGGGGTGAATAGGGGTTGGAATTTTATATATATATATAT